>PVHX01005312.1:0-113831 GCA_004024805.1 Geosciurus inauris
AAAAAAAAAAAAAAAAAAAAAAGAAAGAAAAGAAAAGAAAAGCCTCTGCCAGTTACAAATGAGCTGGTTAAAACACATTCTTAGGAAGAGCAGACAAGGACAGTGAGGTACAAAGGAATGAAGAATCCCGAGAGAAGGCTGTGATCCTGGCCTCTCCTCCAGGATAAAACAATGCAAATGTCCTTGGTTGTCAAGTATGTGATTTTTCCATCTGAGGAGCATAGCACATGGCAATGATTTTTAGTACAAACAAGCCAAAATTAGCTTGGTATGATCTATGTCCTTAGAATAAATGATTCTTCAGAATAATTGTTGTCCCAAGAAATAAATGGGAATTTCCAATGACTGAAACAACTTTCCATGATCGAAAACCACTTTGGAAGAGTGTGCAATGGATAAGGGGGAATTCTAGGTAGATGTCAGAGCAGGAAGTTTATAAGGCGATTTACATACATTTTTTTGAAAAGTTAAAATCAAACAAATGGGAACTCCAAAAAGTAAATAGAAGCTAGTTCTAGTTCCACAATCTGGTCAAAATATTGTAATTTGTTGCTCTGAGGCTTTAAGCCTTGCAGTCAGTAGTTTTTCAGGTCCAGGATAATGAGAGCTTTTATAGTTTCTCAAAGAGTGTTTTTAGAGCACTCCTGATGTCCTTGTTCCTCAAACTGTAGATGAAGGGGTTCAGCATGGGGGTGACCACAGTGTACATCACAGAGGCTGTTGCACTTGAGGGTGAGTTTTGAGTCACAGCAGAACTAAGATACACTCCCAAGAGTGTGCAATAAAACAAGGAGACCACGGAGAGGTGAGAGGCACAGGTGGAGAATGTTTTGTACTTGCCCTGAGCTGAGGAGATTGCACAGATAGAGGACACTATCTTGGAGTAGGAGTAAAGGATGCCAGTGAGGGGGACACCAGCCAGCAGCACAGCTGTAATATATACCACCAGGTTATTAAGAAAGGTGTCAGAACAGGCAAGGTGGACCACCTGATTAGGTTCACAGAAGAAGTGGGGGATTTCCAAATCTGTGCAGAAGGACAGCCACAACACCATTAAGCTGTGCAACAAAGAATTGAAGGCACTTGTGATCCAAGATGCCAGCACCAGTAATCCACAGAGCCTGTGGTTCATGGTGACCGTGTAGTGCAGGGGGTGGCAGATGGCCACATACCGGTCATAGGCCATCACAGCAAGGAGGAAGTTGTCCAGCCCTGCAAATAATGCAAAAAAATAAATCTGTATGATGCAGCCTGCATAGGTAATGACTTGACTTTGCATCTGGATGTTCACCAGCATCTTTGGGACAGTCGTGGAGGTGAAGCAGATGTCCACCAATGACAGATTGGAGAGGAAGAAGTACATGGGTTTGTGCAGGTGGATGTCTGAAATAGTTGCCAGGATGATGAGCAGATTCCCCAGTACAGTGACCAGATACATGGAGAGGAAAAGTCCAAATATCAGGGGCTGCCATTCTGATTCCTCTGAAATTCCCAGAAGAAGAAATTCTGAAATTTGTGTGTCATTTTGTGGTTCCATGTGCTTTGGTTGACACCAGGAAAGAGAAAAATAACATCACTCATTTTTCTACCTGATTCCCTTTAAAGCACCTCCGTCCCCTGGTACATCTCTGATCAGGAATTCCTGTCCCTCTCCACCATTTTATTATATATTCTACAGTTTTAACAAACTATTCTTTTTCTTTCCCCCTTGGGATTGAACTCAGGGGAACTCAAACAGAGCCACATCCCCAGCCCTATTTTGTATTTTATTTAGAGGCAGGGTCTCACTGAGTTGCTCAGCACCTCGCCCTTGCTGAGGCTGGCTTTGAGAGGATGATCTTCCTGCCTCAGCCTCCCAAACCACTGGGATTACAGGTGTGGGCCACCGGGCCAGGCCTTAATGAACTATTTGTTTATGAACATGTGGGATATCAGTTAGGTCCAACCATGATCCTGGCATGTCTAGCCAGTGAGCCTTTAAAACAAAGGTACCTCCAATCCATTCATGCAGGGAAAAAATATGGGTATGTAAGGAAATGAATCAAAACCAGGGCCTGGAGGAGAATTTTGAGAGTTTTCATTACAAAGGAATGATACATATTTGAGCAGATAAACTTTAACATTATACAGTGTATACATATATTTAAACATCATATGGCATCCCCCAAATACATAGAGTTTAAAAAGATAGGGTGAATTCTACACTTATGTATACCTGTAAAGTACCAATTCATAAAAACAATAAATAGATGTGGGTAAGGCCACTGGAGTAAACCAGGATGGAAGGACAGGGAGAAGGTACTAGGAGCTAAAGTGGAACAAATTATATCCCATGCGCGTGTGATTATGTCAAAATGAACCCCACTATTATGTGTAGCTGTAAGGCACTAATAAAAACATTAAAAATAAAAAACCTTAAAAACAGAAATACTTCTATGATATATTAGATGGTAATGATTGCTATAAAGAAAACATGGACAGGTAAAAAGAAGAGTGGTTGGAAGTGTTATTTTTTATGGGGCACCTGTAAGACAGGTAAACAAGATGACATTTGAGTAGAGATCTCAAGGAAGAGTTGGAACTACGAGACTGTCCCCAGAGGTGTGCCTGGCTGGAAGAGTGAGCAGTGCAAAGGCCCTGTGGGTGGCGTTTTTTTCAAAATCAAGCCACAGTAGCAACCAGAACAAACAGTAGGAGATGGAGGAGGGACCCAGTATGAGAATGGGGAGGAAGGAGTTGGCCTCCCTGGCACTGCTGTTTGGTTGTGATTCTCAAGGTGCAAACAGTCCTTTGTCCACATGTTGTTTCTTATCTTCCGTTTTAAGCAGCTTTCCTGAAGGGTAGTTATATCTGAAGAAAGGCATGTATGAATTATACACAATCTGATGAGTTCAGGCACGTGAGAACCCTGGTGCCCTTCACGCAATCAATGCTACAGACACATCCATCTCCTCCCAGTGACCCTTTGAGTTTTGTTTTGTTGTTGTCTGTGGTAAAAATGACTGTCATGAGATCTATCCTCACAGCAGAACTTCAAGTGTACAGAGTCATTTGTTACTGCCGGGCCCTGTGTTGTACAGCAGGTGTCTGGAAATGAATGATCTTCTATAACCCTGACACTATACCTACTAAAATCAGCCCACACCTTCCCTCCTGCTCTCCCTGACACCACACTGTCCCATGCATCCCTGAGATTGACAGCTTTCCATGTCATGTACTGCATCATGCAGTATTTTGATCTAAAGGACATCCTGTGGATCCCTCCTGAACCTCAGTTATTTAGGATTCAGATTCTTGTGTTGTAAAAGTCACAGTTTGGCCACACAACAGCTGTACAAGAAAAAGTAATTAGAGGCTTACATCCTTAATGAACACAGATGTAAAAATCCCCCAACAAAATACCAGCAAAATGAACTCAACAGCAGCCTGTTGAAAGGATTATTCCCAATTTGGAATATATGAGCTCAGGGACCCTGGCTCTGAGGTCTGCTCACACTATATGAATCTCTACAAAATTCTGCACTGTCATGGTCCCCTGTCCTCCTCTTCCTGTGATTTACTCTAGCAGACATCACAGCACAGAGGCACTTATTCTATTGTGCTCTTCCTTTGTCACCATAAGATGCACATGACCAGAGATCGTACCCACTTTTTTTAAAGCATTTTCACAAAGGTAAAAAAAAAAGAATTAGAATGCATAGAAAAAAGGTTTAAAATTAATGATTTCTACAATAAAAAGAATGACAGGTGAATAAATGACTGCAAAACATTCATCTAATTCAAAACAACTGCATTAAGTGCCATGGAATCAAAGTTTACAATAAATTCTCAGTGGAAAGATCCAAAGTAGCAATAATGTAATCCCATCAACATGAGTCAACATTGTCTGGCAAACACTTGGAAATAAAATAATAACAATAGATACTTCCTTAGGACCATTAGAAGAAATAGTATCTAAAGTTATAATCTCATCCTTTGTATAAACACAAATGCATTCAGATGTGCTCATGACACCTGACACAATGGCAAGAATAATGAAATTAAGTCTCATCTGTGATTGACATATTCTTAGAGCTCCCTTTAGGAGTCTCATCAGGCATGTGAGCTACATCCCTTACATCTATTACCTCACTTACTCCTCACCTATAATAATGAATATTTATATCCATTGTACAGAAAAGGAAACTCCATAAATATAAAGAAACTTTTATGTATAAAATGTAAGCTCTGAAAGAGATGTTGGCAAGCTTTTGTTAAATATAAAATATATGTTCCATAGGATGGCAGGAGATGACAGCTGGTCATCCAAATAGAACTCATCACACGAGGCAGAAAGGCAGTAATCAGGAAAAACAGATCGGCAAGAGGATAGCAAAAGGCACAAGAGGTAATTGATGACTACCAACCATGCAGAAGGACTTTCTGTATTAAGAAAGCAATAGAGGGAAAGAATCTGCCATATGCCTGGCAGATAGATTTCACCAAAGTTTATATACATTCACATACCCTTTCCCCCAAATATTTGTATACTTACGTAAAAGAAGTGTCAAACAGCAAACACAGAGAAAAATCTCCAATTATTCCTTTGAAAGAATGAAAATAAAATGAGAACAATTTTCATACAAGCAAACATTTTGCATGAACAATTCAGAATTGCAGCAGAAGGCCAACAAACTAAAAAATATATTCAATTTCAGCAGTAAAAAAAAAAAAGCAATACAAGGTAACATTCCCTCGTGGTTTTGGGTTTTTTTTGACCTATCAAATAAAACTTTTTTCATGTGAGTGCCAAGTATGAGAGAAGATCCTGTGAAATGCACGTCTCCAACTGTTGTTGTAAGGTAGTATTTGTAAACTAAACCCTAGTCAGATATTTGTAACAAATAAGGAAATGGGCTCAAATACACTCCAATGAAAAATTAAAGAAAAAACACCCTCACCTCAGTGCATATCTCCCCCAACCCAATACTCCCTTTTCCTACTCTCTAGTTGAAAAATCTCCTTGGATATGTTCTAATTTTATGGAGAACGCTTTCTACCACTTATTCATGAGTCTTACCCAGCTGGATGTCCATGCTCACTATGTAATTGTCCATAGGATCTATGCAGTGCAGTCTAAAAAACACTTCTCTTTATAACACAGTAAATGAATTGAAATTCATCTAGTAAACAAACACAGGTTTGTTCAGGGCTGAGCTGGCTTGGTCCTCAGGTGACCTCTGGTCCATTTGATCAGGTTCCATCCTTGCCAAACATTTCCCGCAGTACCTGTCAGTGTCTCAGGCTCACCTGGACAGGTTGTCCAGAGAGAAGAGCTCTGTGTGGAAGTCTGTGATTCCTCCCTGGTGTGTTGATGATGGAGACCGAAGCTCTGTCCCCAGGCAAGATGGCAGAGGGAGTGAAACACTGGTCTCCTAAACAGACTTTGGAATCCAAAATAATCACCCTGTCTGTCTAGCCCCTCTCTGAGGGACAACATCCCAGGCTCTATTTATAGCTCCTTATCTTTTCTTATTAGGTACAGTTCCTTTCGTTGACTCCACCGCCTGAGTAGTACCTGATGTCCCTGTGGGATATTGGTCTGAGCAGAAAGAAAAAATTTCCTGCTTGTTCTCTGTTCCCAAGAGACCAGGTTAGAAATCAGGTGAATTTGGTCTCTGTTACTCTTTATCCATGAATTTCCCTTCCATCTAGAAGTCTATCCTCCTTAAAATTTTGCCCAATCCTTACTTATAATTCTTTCTAAAGTCTGAGTTACCTGAATTTGCTAGATTCATTGAAACTCCATATCACTGGATTGTAAAGGGGACACAGCTCTTGGCAGCTTTAGAAAATTGATATTCCCCCTTCATCAAAGGAGAGAACTGTGTTCGTTTTTTAAAATAAAAGCCATGACAAGTTACTACAATTCTTGGCTTCATGATGGTTTTTACAAAGCATGTAGGAGTTTCATGCTTGGAACACAGAATTGTCATTTATTCCTTCATTTATGAAATTTTTGGCAATTATAAGAGATATTTTAGATTTTTTTTTATGCACCTTGGGTTGAAGTTAAAATCTCACGAGGGTAAACTCAGTTAATTTCTACTCCCCCATTATATGAAGCCGACACTATTAGGGACTCACTTAACGTTTGCAGAAATGAGACTCAGAGAAGTTAAAGTATCTGCCCAAAGGTAGGATTTGGGTAAGAATGAGCTTGACTCAAGATATTCCTGGTTCTGCTCCAGGGCGATGGTCTTCCACCAGGGGTGATGAGGCCTCCAGGAGACACCAGAGATGTCTGGAGAAATTTTGGGTTTGTAAACTGGGGAGTTGGTGCTGCACCTCCTGGGCTGAAGGCAGGGAGGCTGCTTGCATTCCACAGTGCATGGGATGCCGCAGCACAGAGAGTTACCCAGCACAGAGGTCAACAGGGGGAGTTTGAGAAGTACTTTTCTAGACCAGAACTCTTCCAAAGTCAATGTGAATATGAATCATTTGGGGATTTGCTTGAATGCAGATTATGACTGGGGAGGTCAGGGTGGCCCAGAGATTGTGCATTTGAAACAAATGCCTGGTTGATCTTGAGGCTGCCAGCCTTGATTAGTGGACTGCTTGATGGAGCACTCATTTTCAATTGATAGGTAAAATTGTATTTATTTACAGCAAAAACCATGATATTTTGATATATATTATAAATATATATTTGATATATATTTCTATATATATTTATAGACACATATTCCTATGTATATATATATACATATATGAAGGACTAAATATATCTCATTAACATATTTATTATCTCACATAGTTATCATTTATTTTTCAATTTGTTCTCTTTAGATATACACGACAGTAGAGTATTTTGACATATTATACATACATGGAGTATAACATATCCTAATTATGATCCCACTTGTGGTGAGCACACTCAATATCCACTCTTGGTATTTTTCTAGATTCAATACATTGTTCACTGTAGTCACCAACTTGTACAGTAGATCTCATGAACTTACTTTTCCTATCTAATGGAAATATGGAATCTTCTGACCAACCTTTTCGCAACCTTCCCTTCCCACAAACCCCACAAACCACCTCATCCCTGGTCACTACCATTCAAATCATTAGTTCCATGAAACTGAAATTTTTACATTCCACATAGGAGTGAGGTCATGTGGCACTTATCTTTCTGTCTGCCTAATTTCTCTTAACACTGTGACTTCTAGTTCCATCCATTTTGTCTCACAGGACAGAACATTTATTTTTATGGCTGAACCTGTTCCATGGTGTACATGTGCTGCATTTTCTGTATCCATTCATCTGTTGATGAGTACTTAGGTGGATTCCAAGTCTTGCCTAATTTTGAATAGTGCTGTAACAAATATGCAAGTGTAGATGTCTCCTGGAGATACCTCATTTTTTTGGATGAATGCTGTTTTAGGGTTTAGATGGTTTAGATATGAGGTGTTTCCTGAAAGCTCATGTGGCAAAAAGTACAAGAAAGTTCAGAGATGAAATGATTGAGTTATGAGAACCTAAACCTAATCAGTGCATTCATCTACTGATAGAGATTTACTGGGTGGTAACTGCAGGCAGGTAGGGTATGGCTGGAAGCATTGAGCCACCAGGATCATCCCTTTGGGGTTTATATTTTGTCCATGGTGAGTAGAGCTCTCTCTGCTTCTTGATTGCCATGTCCTGAGCTGCTTTCCTGCTCCAAACCCTTCTGCCATGATGACCTGCCTCATCTCAGGTCCAGAGCAAAGGAGTCAGCCATCCATGTACTGAGACCTCTGAAACCATGATCCCCAAATCAACTTTCCCTCCTCCATGTTGTTCTTGTTGTCGGGGTCCTCCCAGCCAGGTATCGGTCTCCCCCCTCGGCCAGTGGGGAGGTAGGGGATCCCCGGGAGTCTCTGACACGACGGCTGAGAATGGCAAAGTCATCCGGCACGCAATTATCACGCCTGAGCCAGAGAGTTCTTAAGCATCCTGTCTTAAGCAGGAACTGATTTATTGAGGAGAGATACAGGCTTATATAGAGGAGGGGGTAGGTGTCCTGTTACTGAGCTAAGAATGCGGAAATGGGATGTACAGAGGCACTTAGGTAGGAGAGTATTCATTGTCCATGTCTTGTCCACGAACACGGAAGCAGAGGTCAGCCAATAAGGGCGAGGTGATGGCTCTCCTGGGGCAGCGTGGTCAGGCCTGAGCTGGTAGCTCGGCGCCATTTTGTGGCATGCCCTTGCATATGTCCCCCACACTTGTCAGGTCTTTTAGTTACAGCAGTGACAAGGATGACTAAAACAAACACCAGTAGAGGCACTGTGGGACCCCATGGTGGTTCCATTACTGAGCACGGAGGCTGTGGTCCAGCGTCAGAGTCAAGTGCAGGCCTTCCAAGGCCTTCTCTGCCGTGAAGGCCTCCACCACCTCAGTTCTGATTTTAGGTGGTCCTCTGTGGACTCAGTAGCTCAGCTTCTGCCTGAACAAGTTGCCACTCACCTCTGGAATGCTTCCTTCATGACAGGAAATCAAACTTATGGACCTTGGCTTATTTATAAACTAGGTAGATTCTCCCTTCTTCATGGAGTTTCTGTGTGAACCAAGTCATAGGTTAAAGCCCACAGGAAATGACCTGCCTAGAGCAGATGCTCCACAGGTAGCAGTCATTGTGACCATCACCTTGCTCCTCATTGGCTCAGGTCACTGTGACATCATAAGGGTTTCCTGGCACAGGAGGTGAGTCCAGTACTGACCTGCTCCTGGGAGACAGTGAGTGGTGGTGGCGCGGACATCGTCTCAGGACCCAGGCAGGCAGCTCAGAGCCTGGGTCCACCACCCTATGCTGTGTTGGACTCATGGATACCATCTCTGACCCACTCACAATGGCTTCAAATAGGCACAGTAAGTGTTTTCTGACTCTTTTAAGCTGTTGTAGTATGTATGTGAGAAATCTCCCACCTAAGAAAAGCCTAGAACCCAAGACTTCACTGTAGATTTCCATGAAACATTTGAATAGTTATAGCAAGTCTTCCCAAACTTAAAAAAAAAATGAGGACACAGGAACTCTTCCAAATTCGATCTATAAAGCCAGTAGTACCCTGACACCAAAATGAGGCAAGGACACAGAAAATCATAGTTAAATAACCTTGATGAAGATACATATAAAATGCTCAACAAAACATTAGCAAACCAAATCCAATGTACATCAAAAATATTATACACCATGATCCAATCAGGTTTATCTCAGGGTTGCAAGGATCGTACATCAATAACACGATACATCACATGCACAGAAAGAAGGACAAAAGTTATTTCATCAACTCAATAGATGCAGAAAGAGAATTTGATAAAATTCAACATCCTCCTTAGTAAGAACTCTCAAGAAATTAGTTATGGATGCTGAACGCAGTGGCACACACCTGTAATCCCAGCACTTTGGGAGGCTGAGACAGGAGAATTGCGAGTTCAAAGCCAGCCTCAGCAATGGCGAGGCGCTAAGCAACTCAGTGAGACCCTGTCTCTAAATAAAACACAAAGTAGGGCTGGGGATATGGCTTAGTGCCAAACGTGCATGTGACGTGATGCCGTCAGGGAAGCACCCGCCACGTGCAGGATTTTATCCGGTGTGGAAGGATGCCCTTGTCATGGTGTGTGTATGGGTTTATGGGCCGTGGTCTTAGGAGGCCTTTGCATGTTGGATGGAGGCCACAGGCAGGCTAGAGTGTGTTCACTGGGTTTGCCACAGAGTTGAAACACAGACGACTGGGACTAAGGCACAAAATATAACACACGAGAAAATCAAAAGAGAGGCCTGTCTCATCTGCTACTGTGCACACAGCACCCAGTGGAATTTTTCTTTCTGTGTCCGACCTATTCCACAGAATGACAAATACCAGTTGTTTTTGCCTGTGGAATCTAAATGTGCTGATCTCATAGAAGCAGGGAGTAGAATAGTGGTGAGTTTAGTCAACAATAATGCATTGCATATTTTAAACTACCCATAAAGGAGTGGTTTCAACAATCTCAGGACAATGAAATTGTAAATATTTGAGGTGATAGATATGCTAATTACCCCAATGGGAGCATTACACAACATTTACATGTGTTAAGACTTCACCTCTCACCCCCAAAAATACCTACAATTACTGTGTGGAACAATTACTGTGCTGATTAAAAATTAAACATAAGCCCCAGTTCATCTTATCATTACTAAATGGCTCAGAAATGTCTTTTTATATTTCAAACCATAAAGTGTAAATTTTATCATCCTTTGTGTATTTACCTTTGTGGATTCTCATTTTTCCATCCCTTGCTCTTCTTTTTTCTCATATGTATGATCATTGGGTAGGTGTCTTGGCATCAAAAAGATGACTTTTGTTTTTTGAGAAATTTTTTTGATTTTTAAATTGTGTGTGCTTGTCCTCAAGGAGATATGATTGAACTTGAAATGCCACCAGAAACTAAGAATGTTCCCAGGACCCAGGCAGGCAGCACAGGGCTTGTGTCCATCACCCTATGCTATGTTGGACTCATGGGCACGGTCACTGACCTGCTCATAGTGGCTCCAAGTAGGCACAGTAAGGACTGTTAGATTCTTACCTACTGTTTTACTGTCACTCTCATAGAAAATCAATGCAGCTGATGGTTCTTGATGCATTCAATATTTTGTCCCATTTTTCTCATCCTCCTTGTTGCAAATCCGAAGCACACAATTAATAAACATTTGATGTGTAAAGAAGTGTGAAATACCCCACCTGTTTTACATTTCACAGTTGGTTGTCACTCTTGTGCTGTCTACAGGAAGACTGTACCACCCCATCCACTCCCTGGGTCTAGATAGCACCTCACATGATAGGATCCCGTGTCCCTTCTGTGTGCCTTTTGAGCTGGACAACATGATGATTGATTTGTGGTATCAAATTTATTGCCTGGAAGGATTACTAAAGAATTGATAGACCATTACTTCTGAGTGTGTCTGGGAGGGTATTTCCCCACTCACTGTAGGGGTCAGTGAGTGGGTGAGGATAACCCTCCCTGAGTGTGTGCAGTGAGGGGCTACCATTGTCAGGGGGCTGGCTGTGCCAGGAAAGGTGAAGAAGGGAAAAATTCTCGCTGGGTTTTCCTTCTTGAGCAGGGCATATTTTCTCCTGCTGCTATCCTCAGATGTCATTTTAATTTTTTCAATTTTTGGACTCTGGGATCAGCACCATCGGCCCTCTGGGGTCTTGTTAGCCTTTAGTTTGGAGGTCCAAACTAAATGTCCTCCATGCTTGACCTCAATGGCTCCTCAGCTTCCACCTTCTTGGACAGAGTCACAAATTTGGCTTTTCTGGTCCCCAGCCTATAGAGAGTCACTATGGAAATATTCAGCCTTTGTGATTATGGGTCAATGTTCTATCTGTATCTGCATATCTCACTATCCTTCTATGAATCCCTCTATTTGTCTTGTTTGTTCTTTTTCTCTGGACAACCCTGACTAACAAAATAAATGACTTGCTTTATTTGGTAGAACATTGCCAAATTGCAAGAGGCTTATGAGATTCTGCTGTTTCTCCTTTCTTCCCTTGTTAGGAGAATGAGCACCTCTCACATAAGGGCTATGTCTATGGCCATGTTCCCAGATTGATGCCACATATGCAGCAAAGAACACAGGTCAAAGCAACATGCCCTAAAGCCTGCCTGCAACGTCACTAGGAATCTTCTTTCCTCATATGAAATCATTATAAGTTGGGGCACTTTGTTATAAAAAGCAAACATGAACCATACCACGTTTTTATGGTGCTGAAAAATAGTTAATTGTTTACTACCAGCCATCTAGGCACTGCAGTTATAAGCTTGTTAAAGTCTGCATCCCTGGGTGACTTGCAGATGGGAATTAAAAACTGGGAAGATGGTTAGAGGAGGTAGATAATAGGTGCCAAAAATAGAAATAAGTTCAAGTTTCCTACAGCATGGTCTGGTGATTATGGTCCTTGATAACCTTTCATAAATTTTATGAAGAACTAGTAGAGAGCAGATGGGAGGTCCCAAAACATGTTAATTACCCTGACTTGATCAACACACATTAAATGCATGTATTGAAATATCATATTATCCTTAATAAATATGTATAACTTTAATATTTTAATGAAAAACTTAAAATGCTAAAGTGGATTAAAATGTTAAATGCTCTGAATTGATAAGTACATATTACATAAATATACTGAATTACACACTGTATCACATAAATTTGTACAATTAGAGTTATAATTTATAAAATGTTAAAGCTTGATTCTTTAAATATATTTTTTAAAGCTAATCATGGTCAGTAGCTTCTCTTCTGTAATGACACTCATACTATTTGTGTAACCAATCAGCTGAGGGTCCTTTTGTTTTGGACAGAAATCACAAATAAGCAAAGAGCAGATCCCTTAGTATTAGCAGCTCTGAGCTTTGAGTACCAGCAGCTCTCAGGTACTAGTATAAGCAACTACACTCACTGCTCCCTAGTGGACGAAGGTAGCAGCTCCTGGCACTTCTGTGGAGCTCTATATTACTCACTGGCTACTACGAGCTGCTCTCAGTGTTACTTGCTCCAGCTACTGGCTACCTGGAAAGCCAGCAAGCTTTAGTATTACTTGATCTTAGAACAACCTTTTTTTGTACTTAAGACAGTCATAATGAATTGGAAAAATAAAACCATCTGAAAGAAGCTCTATTAGGACCTATATTGCAGCACAGGGGAAGGAAATACATGGACTGATCCAATAATGCTAAAGGAAGGTCACTTATATAGATAAAAAGGTCAGGTTCATGCATATGCGGTGTCTAGCTGGCTCAACCCAGATTTTCTGCTCATGGGTAGGGAAGGTATCATGGTTTGGAGTGGGGAGATATGAAGCAGCTGCAGAGGGGGAGGAGTCATATAGAGAGGCTGCAAACAGAGTCATCTGAGAGGGTCAGTTGTGTGACATCTCAAGCTGCCTAGTCTGTTGGGCTGTTGTGGGATGTCAGATGTAGCCACAGGGTACCAGGAAGGCAGCCTGAGCAGGAGCAGCAGCTCGGCTGTGCTCCAGGGTCAGTTGCACCTGAGCAGTCAGACATGTGGGAGGGGCCTGGTCCCTTATTAGCAAAATAATACTCTGCATGTAAAATGTAGAATCACAGAAAAAGCAGAAATAGACCTTCTCAGGGAAGGTCAATGATTTCTCTTCTGGCTTGTATATACAGCTGCTCCTCCCATTAACCATCATTAAGTTGCAAATATCATTAAGTGTTATTGTTTAGATGTGAGCTGTCCCCCAAAAGCTCACGTGTGAGCCAGTGCAGGAAGATTCAGAGGAGAAGTGATTGGGTTGTAAGATCCTTAACCCAATCAGTGATTTAATACCCTGATAAGAATTAACTGAGTCCTAATTGTAGAGGTAGGGTATGGCTGGAGGAGGTGGAAATTGGGGCTTGGCTTTGGGTATATATTTGTATTTGGCCAGTGGACTCTCTCTTTCTGCTTTCTGATCACCTTGTGAAGCTCCTTCTCTCTGCCACATGCTCCACAATGATGTTCAGCCTCACCTCTAGCAAAAAGGAATGGAGCCAGCCTTCTATGGACTAAGACCTCTGAAACCATGAGCCCTCAAATAAAGTTTTTCTCCTCTACAATTGTTCTGGTTGAGTCCTTTAATCACAGCAGTAAAATAGCTGACCAAAACAACAAGTTACACATGGATTTATACACCTAACCTACTGAACATCATGGCTAAGTATACTGTAGGGAATTGGTTGTTTGCCATGATGACTGTGTCTGACTGGGAGATACTCAGCATTGTTCCACACACTTCTGGCCTGGGAAAAGATAAAAATTCAAAAAAGCATTTTTTTCTAAATGCTATCATATTCCCATCATTCTTCAGTAAAAAAAAGAAAAAAATAGTGTAAGTTGAGGAACCATCTCTATTACTTTCTGAGCTCAAATTGTTCTTGTGATCCAACATACTGATCCATAGAAAGAAAGATAATTTTAAAAAGGGAAAAATTGGACTTCATCAAAATTTTATAAATTTTCTCATTAAAAGAACCTACAAATAAAATGGAAAAAGAACCCTCTTATTATAAAGAGATACACATATCTGATAAAGAAATTACATCCTTCTACAAATTGAAAAGAAAAGAAAATACAAAATAGCAAAAGACTTGAAGACCACTTGCAAAAATATTTACAGATGGCCACAGTAGGCAAAGCATCTGCATTGGAATTCAGTCAGGAAAGCTGAAAACACAAAGCATGAAGTGCTCTGTTCCATTGTCCTTGGTCACACTTGTTCAGGCACAGGGTGAGGATCGCTGTCACCAGGAGGTCAGCAGGCTACACAGCAGTGTTCTCAGGGCCCTCTTCATGTCCCTGTTCCTCAGGCTGTAGATGAAGGGGTTGACCATAGGAGTGACCAGGGTGTACAGGATGGAGGCAAACACCCCTGTCCAGGAGGCATGTGTCCATGTGGAGCTGAGGTAGATGCCCAGGCAGGGTCTGTAGGACAGGGAGACTAGCAAGAGATGAGAATCACGGGGGAGGGATGCTTTATACTTCCTGCCAGCTTTTGAGATCCATAGCACAGAAGCCATAATTTGAAAACAAGTGAAAAGGATCCATGCAAGAGGGAAAAAAGCCCCTCACATACATTACAGTGTATGACAGGAATTTATTGATGAAGGTATCAGAGCAGGTGAGCTTGAGGACCTCAGAGACTTGACAGATACAGTGTGAGACTTCCACGTCTGTGCAGAAAGAGAACTTCAGTACACTTAAACTCTCAGGAAGGGCTCCCAGCACACTGATGAGCCAGGTCAGGAGAAGTAGCTGGGCACAGTGGCGGGGGCTCAGGAGGATGGTGTAGAACAGGGGGTGGCAGATGGCGGTAAGAAGTATATTGTCCAACAGTCCAAAAACTGTGAAAAAGTACATCTGGGTGATGCAGCCTGTGAAGGTAATGACCTTGCTCTGTGTCTGGATGTTCAGCATCTTTGGAATGGTGGTGGGGGTGGAATAGAGGTCAGAAAAGGACAGGTTGGCCAAGAAGAAGTACATGGGTGTGTACAGGTGGAAGTCTGAGATGGTGGCCAGGATGATGAGCAGGTTCCCAAAGATAGTCACCAGGTACAAGGACAGGAAAAGCCCAGAGAGAACAGGGTGAATCACTGGCTTCTCAGAAAGTACCTGGAGGAGAAATACTAGAATCCCTGTGTGTTTTTCTGGTTCCACGTAAAGTAAACGTCTCCAGGAGAAAGGCTGCCCCTAGAAGAAGTGAGCAGTCTGTAGCCATCTCAGGAACCTGGTTGCCTGGAGCTTGGACTCAGTACTCTGAGGAGAGGAAGCATTGGCTTGGTGGTCCCTTCTGTACTGTTGGCCAAATTGGGGTTTCTTAATGCCATTAAATTCCCTTTTGTTACCACCACTCTCTGGAAAACCCAGACACAAAACCCACCTCTGGGTTCATCTATTCAACTGCCCTGACACCTGCTCAGCCAGCCTTAGTCATCTCAGATGAGCTTTGAATCCCTTTGGCACTTTACTTTTAATACCCTAATAGTAATAATGACCTTAATAAAAAAATTTAAAGACATGGATCTATGTAATTTCCATAACTGTTGACAATCTCATATTTTAAATACCTGGTTAATTTTTAGTTAAAAGTATAATGCAATGGTTCATTAAGGAAGAAATCCATACACCAACAAAATATATATTTCATGAAAGAAAAGACACCAAATTAGTAAATTTTGAAATCTTACCTATTTTCAGTTTATAAAAAATATTTGAGATTATATGAAAACAATTGTCCAATGGAGTTTTTGAATATATTTTAACCTTGAGGCCAAAAGAAAACAGCCTGCTACAATAGTGGCCACATAAGAATAAACACTAATTGATTTCATTAATTAGTGCAAATGAAAAAAATTGGAACAATGTAGCTCTAAAATATAGTCATCAATTGGTCAAGCATACTAAATATGATTACCAGGTAGCTTGTGACCCAAGAAGGCAATGCACATTTCATACTGGTAATTCAATTATTATGTTATAATAAGCAAATGGAAAATTATCTAGATATAATAGGTTCATCTTAATAGATAGAAAAGATACTTCATAAAAGTAGTTGGGAGAAAACTGTAAACACTACAAAATAGATTCCTTGGCCACTAGCTAGTACCTGCCCTGACATGAAATTACTTGAGGAATCTTCATGAAACTCATTGAAGACACCCACTGGCTCTACTGACACCATTCTGAAAGTTTCAATCAGTGTGACCAAGGAAGCAAAAGCAATCACAGCTTCTCATGGTGGGAAGAAGAGAATCGATCCCATTTTCAAATGATGAAATTGTCAAGCTAAAATATATTGGAAAACATAACTAAGAATTCATTGTGATAAGGATAAGTGATAATATAAAAAAATAAACCCAGGGACAGTGGTACCCACTTGTCATACCAGAGACTCAAATAGACATAGGAAGATTGTTAGTCTGAGGCTAGCCTGGGAAACTTGGAGAGACCCTATCTCAAAATAGAAAGGACTGGGGATGTAGTTCAGTGGCAGAGCACTTGCCTAGCATACATGAGGTCAGAGTAGTGCAAAAAAAAATCCATATTATTATATCATTTTCTTCCTTCCTTCCAGAAATAGACATGTAATAGGAAAAACATCTTATTCAATACAATGTAGAGTGTAACATACATTGACCATGATTTGGCTTATTGAAGGTAATCAGGAAATGATATTAATATTAAGTCATAAACACTATGAAACTGCAGGAACTATGCTGATCCTTTCTTTGGAATGACCTCATTTCATCTCCCTGGAAACACTTGGGAGAGCTTTCATTCATGCACATTGCAGAAACAACTATCATCTTGAGTGCTAGTCGAACATTTGAGTAAATGAGTAAATGTCCTGAGCTTTTTAATGTTGAGGTTAAGTTCCTTCTGTCCTCCATTTCTCTGGTGTTTTAAATGTGATTGAATGCTGGATTTTAGCAAAGGCCTTTCTGCATCTATTGAGATGATCATATGATTTTTTTTCCTTTAATTCTGCCAAATGTCTGTTGAGCATCTATGTTCCAGGCATGTGGTCCCTGAATTCATGGTGCTTCTATCCTGTTATGGGCTGAATATTTCTGTGTCCTCTAAAATTTTTATATTGAGATCCTAACTTCCTGTGGACCTGGTTGGGCACATTGTTTAGCCAGTCTGAGCCTCATTTTTATGGATGTAGAATGAGATTACAAACAGTAGAGATGACAAAGAATGGGCTTATATCATCTTCCTACAGGGATACATGCATACCCAAGTCTATAGCAGCACAATTCACAATAGCCAAGCTATGGAACCAGCCTAGGTGTCCATCAGTGGGTGAATGGATAAAGAAAATGTATTATATATGCACAATGGAATTTTATTCAGACAAAAATGAAATTATGGTACTGTCAGGAAAATGGATGAAACTAGAGATCATGATGTTAAGTGAAATAAGTCAAACTCAGAAGGTCAAAATATGTTTTTTCTCATATGCATAAGTTAGGAAAAAGGAAAAGATATATGGGGTGGATCTCCTAAAAACAAAAGGGAGATCAGTAGAAAGGGGTGGGAGGGGGGAGGGTGCAGGAAAGAGCTAGGAATGATGTTGGTGAAATTATACCATTATATTATGTGTGTGTGTGTGCACAAATATGTATCCCATCATTATGTACAACTGTAATGCACCAAAAAATGTGGGAAAAAAGGAATGGACTTTTATAAAAACTAAACAAGAAAATTCTTAAAAGTTACTAATCTCAGGGAAATGTGCACAAAAAGATCTAAATGCATCACTTTGAAATATTGAATGGTGAATGGTTTATAAATGCAAGACTCAATGGCAATTCTTTTTTAAAAATTTTTTTTAGTTGTCAATGGATCTTTATTTTATTTATATGAAGTACTGAGAATCGAACCCAGTGCCTCACACATGCTATGCAAATGCCCTACCACTGAGCTACAACCCCAGCCCTCGATGGCAATTATTAACTTTTGTTGTAAACATGATGTTTTTAATCATTTTGTGAAAATAGCATGGACCCAGGGATTGTAGTGCTCATGGTTTTATATCAAGGGACTACAGTTCCTTCATTAAAGAGAGGAACAGTAAATTTTCTGGAGATGTCAGGGGTTTGTCCCCAACACAGGTCCCGGCTTTGGGGACCAGGGGAACTGCTAAAGACAGGATCATGCATCATAGACCTGGGACAAAACTTTCAGTCAGGGTTGAGATTTGTGTTAAGAGGTTAGATCTCTAAAAGAAAAGTTCATGGAGTAGAAATAAAGACTTATTCTCCTGATATTAATCTGGTGCCTTGAGACCAGAGAATCATCAAGAACAATTCCCTTTGGTGCAGAGCAAGGTCTCACTGGGAAACCGTGCCTCAGGCTTGGAATAACAAGAGGGTCAGTCCCCAATGAGCAGACACAGAGCTGAAGCCACTCCCTGCTGGCATCCTCTGTGTGTTCTCCGTTGATTTGGATGGGCCTTGTCGGTTCGTTTTGGTTCCTACATTTGGCTGAGGGATAATCCTTGACCCCTTCCTGCCATCTTGCCTGGCCACATAACCTCCGTCTACATCATCAAAGAGAAGTTTTGGATTGCACATTGAAACCTTCCATTCAGAACACCCATCCTGGTGAGACGAGGGCCTAGTGGGTGCTGCAGGAAAGCTTCTTAGAGGCCAGAAGCTGAGAACATTTACCTAAGGTCACCTGAAAGCCAATCCAACCCTGCCCAGGGCTGAGAAGTTGCTGTAGTTTTTTGTTGGTCTGTTTGATTAATTACTTGATGTGTTTACTTAACATGCAAGAAAAAAAAAGTAGGGAACACTGAACTCAATCGTGCATGGATCATATTGACCAAGGAATAAGGGCCTAAAATCTCAGCTAGAGTTTGAATTGAGAGGCTTGAAGCATTTTCAAAGTAAATGTCCAAGAACTATGGCAATGTATTTGGTGGAAATCAGAATGAGAGCCTTATCTGTGGAGGGATGTACAGGAGTAGAGGGCATTTCTGTCTCTGAGATAGAGCATCATTTTGATTGGCTTATTGTTATCATATACCCATTTTTCTATTGCTATCAACATTTCAATGGATCTTTCCAGTTCATTATTTCTCTGTTGACTTTTATAGTGATATTTTTGTTTCGAATTTTAGCCAAGTATGGTGGCTCACGCCTGTAACCCCAGCTTCTTAGGAGGCTGAGGTAGGAGAATGGCAAGTTCAATGCCAGTGTAAGCAACTTGGTGAGATCCTGTCTCAAAATAAAAAAAATAAAAATAAAAATGCCTGAGAAGGTAGTTCAGTAGTAAAGTGCCCCTGGGTTCAATCTCTTGTACACTCCCCCAAAAGGTCTAATTTTTTAGTGAAATATGTCTATCTTATTTGCTTCTGAATTTCTTGCCCTATTCAACACACTTCCTTTTTTTTTTCAGCTGTGAACTTCATATGTAATTTTCCTGATTTCCTCTAAAATGTATTTGTGACTTTCATACTGTGGTCTTCACGTCCTCTGATTTTTTTGTAAGATATGTGAACTAAGAGACCAACTTCATTTTCCTAAAGATAGCTAATTATACCAGTTTTATTCAAACTTTTCCAAAGAACATGAATTACAACCTTGACGTAGTTTCCATGTTTATATGTACTGAGGAAGAATTTCTGATCCATTCAACAAATGAGCATCTCCCTGTGCCACAACATTCAAGGAACATTCTGTATTATGCCCTTTTATGGGCAGGTTTGTGCCAACTTAGTTATTAATTTATCATGGCAGCATAAAAGTATTGGTAGTATAGATCTTCTTTTATTTAGTACTTGATGCTGCATTCATTTTTGCTTACTGCATTTCTTTTGAGGTCACTCAGTGTAACCTGGTTCTAGTCCTCATTTTCCCTTTTTCTGTCACTTCTCTTTTTTCTTAATTTTAGTCTAGGTAATGGGCATGCATTCACATACTGCTATGAAAACAGAAAGGTGAATGAAGCAGGTGAAGTCTGCCCTTTTGGGTCTTGTACCGTGATGCGAAACAGTCAGTACATTGTAATAGCTGTGTGATGTGCTGTGATGTGTCAGGGATGAGTCACGTGCAGAATTTTATTCAGTGTAAAAGCATAAACGTCATGGTGTGTGCAGGAGTTTATAGAAAATGGCCTTTACATCATAGAGGAAGACCATAACCAGGACTAGAGTGTGCCCACTGGATTGGCTCAAAGAGTTCAAAACAGAAAGCCCAGGAATAACACAGAAGGCAAGTGTCTCTACTGCTGTCCATACAGGAGCCAGTTGGTATTGATCTTTCTGTGTCCTGCTTATTTCTCAGAACAAAAAATATCAGTTAGTTTTTACTGTGGAATCCAAAACATTGATCTCAGAGAAGTAGTAAGTAGTCGGTGGATACTAAGTAATAATGGAGAAAGTCTGATTAACAGGTACAACATTACAGTTACACAGGAGGAAGAAAGTCTGGTATTCTACTGCACAGCGGGGTGCCTAAAGTTAACCATAATGTACATTTCAAAATAACTTGAAGAGAGGATTTGGATCATTTTCGGCACAACAAAATAATAAATATTTGAGGTGATGGATATCCAATTACCCCAAGTTGATTATTACACAATACATACATGTAGACAGACTTCATATCACACCCCGTGTGTGTAATCATTATGTCAATCAAAATGCAATAAAACACTAAAAATCATTGAAATCAATATTGAATGTCACAGAAACAAGTTCTCTTCTAATATTTTATATAAAAATACCCATATTTTGTTGCTCTTTGTGTATTTCCTGTTTTGAATTTCTGCTGTATTATTCCCTTCACACTTTTTTTCCTACATGAATATTCCATGTATAAGTGTCTTGAACCAAAAAGTTATTATCACTTTTAGCTTTGAGGAATTTGGTCTTGCTATTTGTTCATTTGTCCTAGTCCACAGGGGATGTCATCAGAGTGGGAGGCTGCCAGAAGCAGGGATCATTTACCTCCATACAGTCTCTTGGGGACTGAGCTCATTAGTGTTTTCCCCATCAAGGTCTTTTAATTTCTCTCCCTGTCAAGCAGGTTTCTTATATTCCTTTATCCACAAGGTAGAAAATGGCAATCCCAAAAGAATCCTCCAGGCTATGTGCATATGGGAGATTTTCAAACGAATTTCTTGGTACCATTTTTTTCTTGTCATTATTTCCTTTTCCAAATGTTTTTATTAGTGCATTGTGGTTATACTTTCATTTTGAAATAGTCACACATGCATGGGATATAATTTGCTCCATTTTGGTCCCCAGTGCTTCCTCTTTCCCTTTCCATTCCCCTCTCTCTACTGGTTTTACATTTCTTTACTTATTGTTTTTCTAACTGGTTCGTTATAGCTGTACATAACGGTGGAGCTGAGTTCCATCTTCCCCTTGCTTTGAAGAATGAGGCATTGATACAGACAGCCTGCCTGATGTCCATTCCCTTTGAATAGTGAGACTGGGTGTGAGAAGCAGATGGCATTCACGCAGGTCCAGGAGATCAGGGCTTGTGGCATGTTTTTGTGGACTGTGTGTTTTGTGTGTGTGTGCCTATGAAGGTGAGAGTAGGTTTCAGAAAAGGGGGACCTGGATTTAACATATTCCAAAAGGTAACTTGCACTATAGAGGTCAGAACATCAGGCACCAGATGGAAATAAACCAGGATTACATTTCAATCCACACAGGCACCTTGTCAATCAACTTAATAAAAGGTCAATGAAGGAATACCTAGACAGAGTCTCCTTGCATGTTGAATCTTCAGCAAGTGTGAGGCTGCCTTGTTCTTCACTCTTCTCTGATGCCAGCTCATGTCTCCCTCTCCTTGCTCTTGTGGACTTTGAATATTTGCAGCAGGACCTTCCTCAAGGCCTTTGCACTGGCCATTCTTCTAGCCATGCACACACTTCTGCAGAGGATGGCATCCATCCTGTCTTCCTGGAGGTCTCTTTTCAAATGTCACTTATTGGCTTGTCTTGCCTGGACACCCAGTATAAAAGTAGACTCCCTCTCTATCTTATCCTTCACAGCTGCTTTTTTTTTTCTTCATAGTAACTGTCACCATGCAGCTTGCCACATGATTGTTTCTTTACCTCCTTATATTTGCTTGTATTATTTCTCTATCATTATATATTAGGAATACTTGCTTTCTTAGCCCTGATCCATCATTGCCTAGATATTCCCTGGAACATGATCATCACTGAATTAAATTCCTTTAATGCATAAAAGAAATTCAAATTATTGAATCTATTGGGAAAAGAGTTAGGGCGAGACTGCGATTCTAAATCACAGATGGCAAAGGGATCTCCTAAAGGGGAGCAGATTCAATGACAAAACATAGGAATTGTGTCTTGAGTATGAAATGGAAATAATAGTATGTGTGCTGAGTTACTACTATAAAAGTGTGCCATGCTCTTTTCACTCTCTCTCTTTTTTGGGGGGCCACAAAACAGTTACAACAATCACATGGGGACAGAGAATGAGACACAGATTCCAGAATTTCTACTTCTTGGAATTTCAGAGGAATACAGATTGCAACCCATCCTCTTTGGGCTTTTCCTGTCCATGTACCTGGTCACGGTGCTGGGGAACCTGCTCATCATCCTGGCCACCATCTCAGACTCCCACCTGCACACGCCCATGTACTTCTTCCTCTCCAACCTGTCCTTTGTGGACATCTGCTTCACCTCCACCACCATCCCAAAGATGCTGGTGAACATCCAGATACAGAGCAAGGCCATAACATATGAGGGGTGCATCATGCAGATATATTTTTTTATACTCTTTGGAGTTTTGGACAACTTCCTTCTAACTGTGATGGCTTATGACCGCTTTGTGGCCATCTGTCACCCTCTGCACTACCTGGTCATCATGAACCGCCAACTCTGTGTGTTGCTGGTGCTGGCGTCCTGGGTTATGAGTGCTCTGAATTCCCTGCTGCAAAGCTTGATGGTGTTGCGACTGTCCTTCTGCACAGACATGGAAATCCCCCACTTTTTCTGTGAACTTAACCAGGTGGTCCTGCTTGCCTGCTCTGACACTTTTCCTAATGACATGGTGATGTATTTTGCAGCAGGACTGCTGTTCTGTGGCCCCCTTGCTGGCATTCTTTATTCTTATTCCAAGATAGTTTCTTCTGTCCGCACCATCTCTTCATTGCAGGGCAAGTACAAAGCATTCTCCACCTGTGCGTCTCACCTCTCCGTGGTCTCCTTATTCTATTGCACATGCCTAGGAGTGTATTTTAGCTCATCTGCTACACACAGCTCCCACTCCAGTGCAGCAGCCTCAGTGATGTACAGTGTGGTCACCCCCATGCTGAACCCCTTCATCTACAGTCTGAGGAATAAGGACATCACAGGAGCTCTGAGAAGACTCTTCAGTGGGAAGCTCTAGAGGTGACTTTTTTTTTTAGGAAGTGCCTGTGAGAGCCAGTGTGCTACAGAACCAGAAATAGAAAGTGCTCTTCCCATTCATTTCCTGTAGTTTTGATATCTTTCATTTCAAATGCTTTGTTGAATGTAAGCAATCTCATTAAAAAGTTTTCTGGACTGTTAGCCAATGGTTTTCTCTTTCTCATTTTTCTCCTTTCCTGGTGTTCTTCCAGATCTCAGACCAGATGTAGTTTGGAGATTCCCTTCAGTCTCACACAGAGAAGTTACACTAATACTGTGGAATAAGCTGCACTTGCAGTTGGCTTGCCTGTGATTTTGTTATAGAAGAATCACTGAGACCACAATTCTTCAATGTTCTGTTCTTTATTGCTATCTATAATATAGATATAATAGATCTATATCATAATGTAAACTTCAACAGACCAGTGATTTTACAGTCAATCATGGGAGTTTATATTCATGGGGATACGATGCTCTTATTCAGCACAGTTTTCAATAGATGCTATATTCCAAGGAAAAATAATAAAACAATTGCAATCGAATATACATTAAGCATGTATGCTCTTATATGTTTACATGAAACACACCTAGAAAGACAAATTACACAAATCAATGACTTAATGTGGTTTTAAATTCACAGGACCTTATATTTTCAAATTTCAAACAGATGTTGAAATTTTTTTCATGCCTCCATGAGAGATCTATTCTTGATGATGTACATCTACTCATTGAAATGTGAAATATTGGTGTCCATGCATGAAGGGATTTATTCAGTGACAGAAGAACTCAGAATCCAATTCTTACTATTCAGGACATAATCTTGCTCTTCTTCCTTAAAAATCCTTGGTGCTGACTAAAAATATGACTTCTTCCCTTGACATTAACAAAATATCTCACCCATTAAGATTTTTTGTTGTAAACATTAATGTGTAGGTAAATGAATCATGTGTACATCTACTCTAACTTTATTTTCATTTCATCTTTTATGTTCTAAACTCTGCTCATGATCAAAGGACGACTGGAGTAAGAACTTGAATCCTGCCCTGTAGTGCCACAACAGGGCGGCCAAACTCGCGGTTTTGGCAAGGGGGGATGGTAGATTAGAGAAAAAAGAGTCTCACACACAGATTGTGAAGATAAATAGCTGGGATTGGGTGGAGTGCTGCTCTCTGATGGAGAAGCACATCTAAGGGTTATGCCTGCAATCTTTATTTATATATGTCTCGTTATCAGCTGAAAGACCATGAAAGCATTATTCTTTGCACAGAGAAAGAACTAGAAACATCTATGTAGCTTTTCTACTGTTGCAATCCACAGTTGCAATGTGCAATGTAAGGAGCTTTGTGTAGCGCTCAAAGAGGTCCACGTTAAAAGTTACTGCTAAGCGGGCAGGCTCAGGAGAGGCAGAGCTGGTGAAACATTGTGGTTGACTAACATGAGAATTCCTCTATCCCCGGGAGCTATGTGCCTGAGATCAAGAGCGAAAATGATAAGACCCTTCTGCAGAGCCTCCTCATGCAGGGCATTACCACAGCAGCTAGGCATCCTGTGCCCTTGCACAGAAACGTTCCCAGGCACCAGGCGCACCACAGCCATGAGGTCACTATGGACCCCCAATCTCAGTCACTGTTCTCCCATTCTCTGCCACCACTCTCCACAATATAGTGCCTTGGCAAGGAGGTTGTGCATGCAGCACAAAGGATTCCCCTACAAATACGCTTGTTCTTCCCATCTTCCCTGGTTACGGAATGGAAACTCAACAAAAGTCGCCTTCTAATATACCACAGTGAATCACATATATCTGGTGACAAATATATGCAGCAATCAAAATAAAACATGATACTAATAACACTAGAAGAGAGATCAGCAAAGTTGGACAACAGATCAAGGAAAGGGAGAGGAGAGGAAAAGGGAAGGTATGGGGAATGAGATTGATTGAATCATATTTCCTCCATGTCTGAATGTGACATAATACATCCACCACTCCAACAAATGAATAAGAGGCATTTATTTATACACAAAGGAATAGTACACAACCTTAAGAAAGGAGAAATAGCTGTTATGTATAACAAGATATAAGGAACTTGAGGACATTGTGCTGAGAAATAAGACAGGCAGAGAAAGACAAATGCTGCATGTCACTTATGTGTGGAACCTAAACAAATCAACCTTGTAGAAAAAGAGCAGAAAAATGGTTACCAAGGGTGGGAAGGGGGCGTTGGAAGAAAGAACTGTTGGTCAAAAGATGCAAAGCTTCAATTACACAGGAGGGATAAGTTTTAGGGATCTATCACATTGTCTGGTGACCTCAGGTAAACATAATGCATTGTATAGTTTTAAATTACTAGACAGATTTTTAAATACAGAATCACCTGTGCACCTGGCAACCAGTGAATGGAGAGGGGGAAACGTGGCACATACAGCCAAGGGAACATCACATATAAAGAAGAATGGAATCCTGTCACTGACAGCAAATTGGATGGAACTAGAGGACCTCCTGCTGATCAAAATGAGCCAGAAACAGAAAGGCCAATATCGTCCCCTCCTGTTTGTACATAGAAACTACAATACAGATGAGCTGGAGTGGAAGTGGTTGCTAGGCATTGTGCTGGGTGCTGTGGGAGGTGGGAGGGAGAGTGGAGTGGAGGGGTGGACATAACCTGTGCCCTGTGCAGGCATGGGTGTGTATGTCACTGTGAATCTCATTAATCTGCACCACAGATGTGGACCAATAAGGATGAAAAATAACATACAAATAATAAAGCAAAATAAAGTCCTGAGCAATATCTGTGGCCTCCACTGACTCCTCAATGTGCAGAGAGGACAGTTTTCTGAACATGTCATAGAAGTCAACCAAAAGTCCATGCTTTGGAGATGCAAGGGACTTGGTAAACATGGCTCCCTAAATTTCATGAGACAAGCCTTGTCATGGAGCTTGGGCTGGCCCAGAACTCCTGGGCTCAAGTGATCCTCTCATTGCAGCCTCCTAAGCAGCTGGAATTATGAGTGGGTGACACTGCACCCAGCTAGAAGAAATTTCTGTGAAAAAAATAAATGAGACTATAAGTTACCAATCTCAGAGCAGTGTCCATATAAGATCTAAATATTATCATTTATAATTACCAATGACTTTATCAATGAAGGACTAAATCACGACTCTGAACATGTGTTGAATGAGTTTTCTAATTGATCTAGGGACAGTGTCAGAAAACCAAGAATGGAGTACCCATGATTTATAAGCATGGGTGAAGAGGGGAACAGAAACTTCCTGGAGGTATCAGTGACCATGTCCCCAATGCATATCAAGGCTTTGGAAATCCAAAGGACCTAGACAAGATAGAGTCCTCATGTCAGACTTGAGAGAGAACTTCATCTCAGGGTGTCATGAGGTTAAATCTCTGGAAGGTGGAAGAGGGCATGAGACTGAGTAACAGGCTGAATTCTCCTCATTATAAACCCTGTCTCTTGGGAATAGAGAATCTACAGGGAAAAAACACTTCCTTTTTTGCAGAACACTGTCCAGCAGGGGACTTGATCGTGTGCCCAGGGTTTCCATAACGAGGGACATGCTTAATAAGCAGTCTGAGGAGCTGCATATGCCTCCTCTGCTGTGCTTCCTCAGAATGCTCCACCTTGGACTGGACAGGATGTGGTGGTTTTCTTCCTCTCAGAGCACTCGTCCAGGTCAGCGTGAGACCCAGGAGGCCTTGCAGGAGAGGTTCAGAGAATGGATGTCAAAAGCATTGGCCTGAGGTCATCAGAGCTAAGCCAGAACTGCCTGACCTGAGAGATTGTGGTTACTGGGCTGTTGATGGTCTTGTTTGCTTAACTCATTAAAATTCATGTATTTATGATGCTAAAAAGAGAAGTGGCAATTTAACAACTTTTGATCAAAAAGAGATCAACCCTAGGAGTGGAGGGGCTGTGGCTACCAGAGCTGGGGGGGACGTGGGAAGGAACTGAGAGGATGGCAAGGACACAGGGTGGAGCTCACAGGAGGAATGTTCCAAGTGCTCTCTGGCTCAGCAGGGTAACTGTGGTCCATAGCTGTTGGTTCTAGATTTTGAAATAGCTGGTAGAGAAGATTCCAATTGTTCCCACCACAAAGCAGTGATTAATGCTGAGGGTGATGGGCGTGTTAATCCACTGATTGATTTCCACTCATTGAACACAGGCATTAAAGGATCATGTTGTACGTCATGAATATACACAAGTATTTGTTGATTAAACATTTAAAATATTTGAAAAGAGATCAATACCAAAGCCTAAATGTTACATAGTAAAGACCCACGTGAGAAAAATAAGACAGGGGCCTGCTTCACCCAGTGTCACACTGTGTGAGGACAAAGGCCATAGAGATGTGCAGCAGCTTCAGGGAGGCCATTCCCTCGCTGTCCTGGGAACAGTATGGAGAGCGTGTTTTGTTCTTGGTATACTTTCCTTCACGGACTGTTGACTTACAACACTCAGTTTTCCTACTTGAATGATTGATATGTATGTTTCTGACCGAAAAAATGCCCTTTCTTTGTTTTGATCCCTTATAGTTTTGCTGGTCACTCAGGAATACATAGGGGGTAAAATGCCACCAGAATCAAGGAAGCTTCTCCTTCCTTCCAGAGTCCTAGAGACCCTTCCCTCATTTGACATTTCTCCCCTCAGGTCCCTTTACCATCCCCTTCTGTTTAGTGAGCATATTTTTTTTGTTTATTTCAATGCAGAGAAGATAATGAACACACAAAAATGGATCTCCAGGGTTACCTGTGATGGGAGATTGACAGGCTGAAGTTCCCCCCACTGCTTCATTCTTTAGAGGAAAGTTATTCTGAAATTGACAACTTGCCTTGTATCCATTCCTGTTGAATAGTGTGGCTGGTGTGAGAAGGGCATGGTGTTAACACATTGTGGTGTCTGTGTGTGTGTGCATGTGTTTGTTTGTGCAGGTTTCAGAGCAGGCTGTCCTGGGAATAGTATGGATGCAGTTCCTAAATAATAATAAACTAATAGTTTCTTTTCATCTTTAAGAACATCTAAAAATGATGTGCTTTACAAAAAACTACTTTGAATTTTCAATTTTGATATTTCCCCAGGTTGGTGATAAGTATTATAATACCTTTTCATGATACTAGACCCTAGTGTCCTGGGGCTGGACTTCTGGTCAGCCATGCCATCCCCTGGCTAATCACCAGAGACTCCACAGCTGCTGTGCTGCTCAACTAGGATGCTGGTGGGTTGTGCATGTTAGTGCATTTTTGACCTATGATGTTACAACTCTTCTGATGGCTTTATCAGAACAAATACCGTCATAAGTCCACAAGCTTCCATATTCCTAATGGAGATTTTTAACACAGAGCCCAGCACTCAGGGTGATAGAAATAAAATGGCAATGCACTTCAATTCCAAGGAAAAGTTCTGCAGCTAGTTCAATAGTGCAAAAACAAACACTGGGCAGAATCATTTGCCTTGATGTTAAACTGGCCTAAGACTATTTCATTCTTCAGCATGCTAAATATAATTTTAAATATATTTTAATGGACATATAATATTCCTACCTGTTTATGAAATACAGTAGAATAATTTGGAATGTGAAATGAACAAGTCAGGCTAGTTAGCATTCCCTTCTCCTTAAGCATTAATCACTTCTGTATGTTGAGAATCTTCAGGCTCCTCTAGTTACTTTGAAGTGCATCGAGGTTTTCTGTGGGCTGCAATTCTCCTAGTGTGTTACCGACCACCAGAGCTGGCTCCTCCTGCCTATCAATGTTTGGGAGCTTATCATCTCCCTTGCCTCTGTCTCTCCTCTTTCCTACTCTTCTCAGACTCAAGTGACCTTGATTCCAAACTCTTCCTATATAAGGTTAGGAGTTTCAGCTTCCACACATGAAGGACAACATGTAGATTTGTCTTTCTGTGCCTGCCTTATTTCACTTATAATAACATGCTCTGTTTTAATTCACTTTGCTGCAAAGGGCATGATATCATTTTTCTTAGGCTGAATATGATTCTGTTGTTTTCTGTATCTATCCTCACATTGATGGACATATTTTCTTTCTCTGTGCATTCCCTGATGGGTGCCCTGATGGAGTCTACATCTTGGCTGTTGTAAATAGTGCTGTGATAAACACAGCCATGCAGGTATCTGCATGGATTTATCTACTTTGGATCTGCATGCAGCAGTGTTCAGCTGTTTCTAACACTGTCCCTCTCCTCTATCCCCCTTTTGTAAATAATTAAATTTTTCTACATGTTACCTCATTTGCTTCTTAGAAGGTCCTTATGAATTGGTTACCATTTTTGTCACATTTTACAGTAGACAGAATGGAGTTTCAGAGTGCTTTACTATGTTCTTGCAAACTGACAAATACAATAACTGCAGCTGACCTTTTTTGAACTCAGCAAGTGGCTACAAACTCTCAGATCTAAAGAGCTACACATACAGCTTCTCTTTTTTAAGTTTTTTTTCACTTGTTCTAATCAGTTATGCATGACAGTAGAATGCATTTTGACACACCATACAAATACGGAGTGTAACTTCTCAGTGGTATGGGTGTACATGATGTAGAATCACACTGCTTATGTAGTCATATATGCACATAGGGTAATAATATTTGATTCATTTTACTATCCTTCCTATACCCAAAGGAATCAAAATCAGCATACTATAGTGACACAACCAGCCCAATGTTTATAACAGCTCAACTCACAATAGCTAAACTACGGAACCAAACTAGGTGCCCTTCACTGGTTAAATGGATAAAGAAGATGTGGTATATATACACAATGGAGTAGCATTCAGCCTTAAAGAATGAAATTATGGCATTTGCCAGTAAATGGATGGAGCTGGAGATTGTCATACTAAGTGAAATAAGCCAATCCCTAAGAAATCAAAGCCCAAATGTTCTCTCTGATATGTGGATATTAATATACAGCTTATCTTAAAAAGCACAATTACATCTTATGATGCACACTACCAAGAAAACTATCCTACAGAAGAAATTATAATGAAAATCTTATTTTAAAATTTATTTATATTTTAAAATCACACCTGATAATTGCATACATTTATGGTGGACTGTGTGATACTTTGTTACATGTGTAAAATGTTTAATGACCAAATTGGGGGAAATTATCATATTCACGTCCACAAACATTTGTCATTATTAATGACAGGAAATTCAATCTCTTGTTTTCTAACTATTTTGAAATAAACAAAAAATATTGTAGCTGAAGTCCCACTACTGAGCTGTCGAACACTAGGACTTAATTCTCCTATCTGTGCTTCTGTACCTATCAACTCCCCCACCTGTGGCCACTTTCCTTGCTCCCCTTCCCAGCCTCTGTTAACCACAGTTCTGTTCTCAACCCTTGAACTGTCCCTCCCCCTCTTGCTCTCTCCTATGGTCACACTGGCTTCTCGTTAGCTTTGGGCATCTGAAACAGGCCCCTTCCTCAGGGCCTTTGCATTGTCTGTACCTCCTGTCAGACACTTTTCCCTGACAACCTGTGACACTTGCTCTTAATTCCTTTAAAGTTTTTTTTTTCTTCAAATCTGATTTGTCACCTTCTTTGCCGGTTTTGTGAGAAGCCTGGTTTTAAAAAAGCTCCTTCACCCACCCTCTTCTTTTTTACTGTCTTTCCTTGTTTTCCAAGCATCTGTCTTATCTGGCATGTTATATAATTTTCAAAATTTGCTTATAAGCTTTCTCCATCTTTAGATTGTAGGGTCGTTTATTTTTCTACACTGTTTACATATTTTCTAGATCATTTCTAGAACATGGTAAATATTAAATTTTCTTCAAATACATCAGGGATTTCTCAGTGTAATTGTAGAATATATGATGTCTTGAAGAAATGCTGAACAATGGGAAGAAATTTCTAAAAAATGTGTAAGATGATGCCTTGAAAGGAGACCGGATTCAAATGAAATATAAAAATGATGTATTTACTATAAATAGAAATAAGAGCAAAATAGAAATTAAAGGGTAGCAATGCATATCTCTCTCTCTCTCTCTCTCTCTCTTTCATAGACATAGCAACAACATGAAACCAAGGAATATCACACAGATTTCAGAATTTCTTCTTCTGGGATTTTCAGAGGACCCAGAACTGCAGCCCTCCATCTTTGGGATTTTCCTCTCCATGTACCTGGTCACTGTGCTGGGGAACTTGCTCATCATCCTGGCCACCATCTCAGACTCCCACCTGCACACACCCATGTACTTCTTCCTCTCCAACCTGTCCTTTGTGGACATCTGCTTCACCTCCACCACCATCCCAAAGATGCTGCTGAATATCCAGGCAGACAGCAAGGTCATTACTTATGCCAGATGTATCACCCAGATGTACTTTTTCATATTCTTTGCAGGGCTGGATGTCTTTCTTCTGACTGTGATGGCCTATGACCGGTTTGTGGCCATCTGCCACCCCCTGCACTACACGGTCATCATGAACCACTGGCTCTGTGTTTTGCTGGTTCTGATGTGCTGGCTTGTAAGTGTTCTGAATTCTCTTTCACAAAGCTTAATGGTGTTGCAACTATCCTTCTGCACAGACGTGGAAATCCCCCACTTTTTTTGTGAACTTAACCAGGTGGTCCATCGTGCCTGTTCTGACACCTTTCTTAATGATATGGTGATGTATTTCTCATCTTTACTACTGGGTTTCTGTACCTTCACCAGCATCCTTTATTCTTACTCTAAGATAGGTTCCTCTATCTGTGCAATCTCATCAACTCAGGGCAAGTACAAAGCATTCTCCACCTGCGCGTCTCACCTCTCCGTGGTCTCCTTATTTTATGGCACAGCCTAGGTGTGTACTTTAGTGCTGCTGTGACCCAAAACTCACGCTCTACTGCAACAGCCTCAGTGATATACACTGTGGTCACCCCCATGCTGAACCCCTTCATCTACAGTCTGAGGAATAAGGACATGAAGAGCGCTCTGAGAAGATACCTGGGAGGGCAATTCTAGACAGTAATTTTCTTTCTCTTCCTGGTGAGTCAACTTAACATGATGTGCTCCAGTTCCATCCAAGTTGTGATGAATGACAGGATTTCATCCTTTTTTTGGCTGAATAATTTTCCACTGTGGGATTTTAGCACTTTTGTTTTTATGTTCTTCCGTCCATGGACACCGTGGTTGATTTCTCCCGTCAGCTATTGTAAATAGGGTGGTAAATGTGTGTGCAGGTTAATCATAGTTTTTCTTAGTCTAACACGGTTTCCTTCATAAGTGGAATTGATACAAAAAAGCAGAAGTATGATTCACTTTCCATTTGTGTCTCAAATCACAGTTGTATGTTTCATTGTGCAAGTGGAAGAGTGTCTTGGTTCTGGAACTATCCACAGCTCATCCTGAAGTGCAGCAGCCTTGATGGGGTTCACCATCATCACCCCCTTCATGAACCCCTTCATCTACAATCTGTGGAATGAAAACTATAAAGATCATCTAAAGTATTCTTTGGAAAGAAAGACTCTAAGCAGTCTCAGGAAGAAGAAGTGATTCTGATGGCAAAGCTCGAAGCTTCAAAACCAGCAAAAATGATTCTCTGGTCAGGTGGTGCAAGGAGAACCTGCCTCTTTGCATTTACACTCTGCACTTTCCTTCTCTATCTTCACTAATATTCTGTTCTCTCTGATTCTCATACATCTCTTCCTTTGGCCACCTTCCTGCTTTCCTGCAGTTATTCCTTGTATTGCATCAGAAAATATTTGAAAATTCTTGTTTGATTTAATACAATATTTTGTGCACTATTATTAACTCATACACGTGACCATGTGATGGGAGTAAGGGGACCAGTTCTCACTGAGTGACAGGGAATGGGACAATGAGAAGGTAACCCTGGAACTGAGCTAATGAGTTAGGAATGTATTTCCTGGTGAGCCACAATGGTCCTGTGAGGAGAACCAGCATGGTGGTATTGGGAGGAACATAACTCACAGGAGGGGCAGATGGATGGATGGATGGATGGATGCATGGAGAAGGGGGAGGAGGAGTGAATGGAGGGAAAGATGTAAGAAAGCAAATGTATCAGAAAGTTACTTGCAAATGCATGGTGAGTAGGTAGGGCTGCTCTAGGCACAGTTCTTTCACCCCAGTGTAACTCTGAAATTTTTAATAATAAAGTATTTGGAAAAGATCACCTGGGTGTTTGTGGAAAGATATAGACTTTGTCTTGCTTGGGAGCAGATCCTGTGGAGAATGTATGTTGGGAGATGTCTCTGTACAATCAGGTGCCCCACATGCACACACACACACACACACACACACACACTTGAGTGACAATGTTGACAAATTGCTGTGAACAGTGTTGATCATTGTGAAAATGAGAAAGTCCTGGAACCCAACCTATAGGTGAAGTGTCCCTGTCTTCATGGGCTCTGTGTCTGAGAACTACTAGCTTCTCACTGTTGGTGGCAGGGATGGGCAGGTCATTGCTGTCACAGAAGCAGAGTGTGGAGTCGAGACCCCAAGAAGCTGACAGGGACAGGGAGGGAGGACAGAAGGAGGTTGAATAATGAGTCAGATTGGAGGAGAAAGTTCTAGTCTTCCATAGCAAGCAAGATGATGATAGTTTATAATAGTTCATTATGTATTTTCTAAAAAAAAAAAATCTAGAAAAGAGGAAGTGGAACACTCTTAACACAAAAAAATGTTAAATGTGTAAATAAATCAAATTGCCAATTATTCCCAAGTAGGTCAGTACACATTTTATACACATATTGAATTACCACATTGTACCCCATAAATATATACAATTATTACATAACAATTAAAATTTTTTAAAAAAACACAACCCTTTAAAATACACTAGCTATTCTCCTAATCAAATGCCAAAATTCCATGTAACAAATTTACCAGAGCATTACCCAATTTGGGGGAAGAAAAAAACACTCATCTCTTACCCCACTTTGGCTTCCTGTCTCTCCTAGCATGCAGAGAGTGGAGAATACTTGCAAAGAACATAGTCCAGATAACCAAGAAGACAAGAACCAATTCTTAAAAGACACAGTTTACCAAAACTCATGGAATGGGAACTAGCTCACCTAAATGGCCCTATATCTATTACAGAAATGAATCAGAAATTACTTGCCTTCCAATCTGAAAACACCAGGGCCAGATGGGTTTACAGGTGAATTCTGCCAAACATTTATGGGGAAAACATTTCATTCTCTACAGTATGAAAGCAGAAACAGAGGTGCCACTCTCTAATTCATTTTGTGAAGTCAGAATTACTCTGATACAAAAACCACATGACCCTAAAAAAAAAAAACCAACTTATAAGAAAAAACCTACAGAATAGCATTTACCATGAACACACATGCAAAAACACATAAGAAATAATAACAAATCATATCCAATAATGTATAAAAATAATTTTATTCTATGACCAAGTGGGATTAATTCCAGGGATGAAAAGCTGGTTCCACATTTCAAACTACTTTTCTATAAATACAGCAAAATATTCACAGGATATATTTGAGAGAAGCTGCAAAACCCTACAGAAAGATCAAAACCTCTAATGGAAGGTTAGAGAAAGATCAAAACCTCTATATGTTCCAATCCATATATGTATATATGTATATATGGATTGGAACACTCAATATTGTCAAGCTGTAAGTCCTTATCAAATTTTTCTGTGAATTCTTTCCAATCCCAATCAAAATCCCACATTGTACTTTATGTACATTGATGAGCTGGTCCTGTGGTTTATTTGGAAAGACAAAAGACATTCTGTAGCTTTTTCAAAGATCAAAAACTTTGGACTGACACTATATGGTCTCCAGGGTTATAGTAAATTGACAGTAATCACAACATTGTGAAATCAACAGAAAACAAGACAAATAGACCAATGGGACAGAATCTGGAGCCAGAAAAGGATCCACACAAATACCATTAAGAGATTTGACAGAGGAGGTGAGGCAATTCAATGGAGATAGCATAGTCTTCCAAGAAATGGTTCTAGAGCAACTTGATATTGCATGCATGAAAAAGAATCTAGACACACAACTTATCCCTAAAGCAAGAATAAACTCAAAGTGAACTATAAACCTCAATGTCAAATGCAAAACTGTAGAAATCACAAAAAATAACACAGAACAATCCAGGTGACCTTGGATTTGGCAATGGACTCTTAAATGAAATGCAAAAAGCCCGGTGCACTAAAGGAAGAATTGACAGATCAGTAAGAAGAAAAACTTCTCTGAGAAATACATTGCTAGAAAAAATGAAATTCAGGTCACAGATGGGAGACAATCTCTGCTCTTTAATCTCTTTATTAAATCAAATATTTAATAAAATACTGCTACTCAAAATATACACATAACTCTTAAAAGGCACTAATAAGAAGACAGATGACCCAACTGGAGAAGTTGGCAAAGATCTGAGTGGCGACATCACCAAGGAAGACATACAAACGTCAAATAAGCACATGAAGACATCCTAAGTGTCGTCTGTCCTTAGAGAGTTGCCAAATAAAATGATGAGATTCCATGACACACTTATTAGAATATTTAAAATTAAAATCAATGGCAGTGCTAAATGTTAGCAATGATTTGGAGCAAGCAGAACCTCCATTCATGGCTGATGGGAATGCCAAATATTAGGACCAATTCAGAATAGTGTTTGTTAGTCTCTTACAACACTAAACGTACTGCTCCTATACAATCCAGCATTTGGCTCCTTAGTTTTTTCTCAAATCAGTTGAAAACATACGTCCACACAGGCAACAACAACAACAGCAAAACATCCACTTGCACATAAATGTTAGTGGTGGTTTTATTTGTGTTTGCCAAAACATGGAAGCAACCAAGATGTCTTTTAATAGGTAAACCAAACTGGGGTGCGTCCACACAATGGAAAATTCATTATTGAGCCGTGGAAGAGAGAGAGCTTCCAGGTCTCAAAAAGACCTCGAGGAATCTCAAATGTTCACGACTAAGTGGAAAAGCCAGCCTCAATGGGCTCCATGCTGAACAGTTCCAACTGTGTGACCCAAGGTTGGGGCTGTCACTCAGTGGTAGAGTTAGCACATAAGAGGCCCTGGGTTTGATCTCCAAGACCATAAAACAAACAGGAACAAAAACCCCTACTGCATGACATTGAAGACAACAGAGTCCTGAGAAGATGGCAAAAACCACAACACAACAGTAGTTGGCTAGTGTCGGGAGGGGTTGCATGGAGACATGAATAGGTGGACACGGGAAGAGTGTTAGGACAGTCACATGACTTTGTAAGAGACTGTGGATGAATGTCGTTATACATTTGTCAAAAGCTATAGAACATACAGCTTGGAGAGTGGACTGTAATGCAAACTCCACACTTTAAACAATAATTACTACAGGACTAATATCAATTATAATGACTGTTGCACCAGGGCAGCCAGTGTGGTGAGGGGATGAGCAAGGGGAGGGTGATGAGAGACAGTGACAGAGGCTGAATGTCCAGCTGCCTCGTTGTATGGTGAGGACCCAGGGAATCCCTCAGGCCATCTGTCGCATGGACACTTTATTAAGTTGGACACAGCGGTGTCCTGTGAAGTGAAATGCAGCCTTCTCTAACTCCATTGCTATCTTGAGTTCCGGCCTATGTAGTAAAAGTCAACTTTTGGAGTATGTGGAGCTCTCGTCCCCTTTCTCTGAAATCTGTTTTCACCCCTACAGGAACACACACACACACACACACACACCCCACACATACAATGTAGCCTCTCCTAAGGCCATATTGGTACCATGCTATTCTTATTTTGGTATCTCCAGCCACACTATCAGAAAAGGAATGGATGCAAGGCACACTGTCAATATCAGACTCTTTCCCTTAATGACTGTACGAATGAAAACTAGAAATTCCAGTTCACAAATCTCCCATACATGTGTAAACTTGGGCTTCGTGTGTTGTGGCCATTTTTTCCCCTGATTTTAAAAGACAATACCTTTTGAAATCTCATCAATAAACAGAGAGAGAGAGAGAGAGAGGAATTAATTGAACCTGATTGGAATAGGGAGGTCTAATAAACTCAGGTTTTTTTTCCATGAAACTATAGATAACAAAAGCACAAAAGCTCCCTTGTTTCTGGGAGCATTCCAACTGTACCCCAACCCCTTGGTGGCCAGCCAGCGTAATAAAATAATGAAAACAAAGCCATGCAAAAGACAAAAATGATGATATCTTTTTGATAATGACAGGAGATTTGCAGATTAAATATTACAAGAGAAAGAAAAAACAAAGGGAATAAGAAATTCAGAACAATTTAATAACAAAAACAACACAAATTGTTCATTTTTATATGAGAAAATATAAGACTGGTTTTTACTGTATTTATTGTATATTTATTTGAATGATTGGCTTTTATACATTCCAAACGTAGATAAGCAGGTCCATGTCTCACTTTTTTTTTGTTTCACATAATTTTTACATCAATACATAATGTTTTTTATTTATGCACATTAATTATACAGAATACTGGCCTAAAATGGGTGGCATTTTTCATATGATTTATTTCTGAAGACAGCATACATACACACATTTATCTTATTGTTTTCTCTATTTACCAGAATAGTATCCACAGGATATCCACACAGATATCCTCAGGAGCAGGGACTTCACCTGCTTTGTTGGTCCCTACATTCTCACAGTATTATGGAATATATGTGCACTACACAGAAAAAATATAGCAAAGAAGCTTAGGAATCAAAAGGATGGCAAGGAAATAAAGCAAATTAATTCATTGCTTTTGATATCCATTGGCAGATGAATAAATAAAGAAAATGTAGTATATATTTACACAATGGAATACCAGAGAGCTGTCATTCTTTCATTTACAACTACATGAATGACATTGGAGCATGCTGTGCTAAGAGATATAAGGCAAGCACATTCTGCTGATGCCTATGAGATAAGAAAAACATTATCTTCAACCATTTGCCTTGGGGATAGATTGTTATGCAGCAAAAGCTTACTGATACAGTGATAGATGCAAACAGAACTGAGACCTCTTAGAACAATCCATTGTTTCTTATCTCTGGCATCTGTTTTGATATTTGAAGGCAGCATTCCTGGTGACCTGAATTTTCATGTTTATTTCAGATAACTGTATGAAAAAACAGAATACCATTGATTTTCCCTTCTAAGTACTTGGGAGAGATTGAAAGAATATGTACTTTTTAAAAATTCATTTTTAATAATGTATTATAATTATAGATAAAAGAGAAGTTCTTTATTCTATATTTGCATATGCATATAATGTAATTTGATGAATCTCATTCCTAAATACCTTCCCTTCCCCATAAGTACCCTGTAGGCACAAAGCCCAAGTGTTCATCCCCAGAGCCATAACTGGGCCTCTTATTTAATGTCTTACATGAGTCATCCTTTGACCATGAGGATTTAAGAGAAGCTGATGACAGCGATGCTCCTGACAGTCACTCACTTGCATGCTAATGTGTACGGCAAAATGTTTAAAGGGGGAGATATATATATATATATATATATATATATATATATATATATATATATATATATTTGGTACTGGGGACTGAACTCAGGGGCACTCAACCACTGAGCCACATCCCCAGCCCTATTTTGTGTTTTATGTAGAGACAGGGTCTCACTGAGTTGCTTAGCACCTTGCCATTGCTGAGACTGGCTTTGAACTCAGAATTCTCCTGTCTCCGCCTCCCAAAGTGCTGGGATTACAGGCTTGAGCCACCACGCCCGGCTGGGAGATACTTTGTTAATGGTAATGGATGCAGTCATATAGTTGGCAGCACTGGAGAATTTTAAGCAGAAACATGAGGTGAAATAATATAGAAAATCTCAGCAGGTCTTTCAGTCCAGTGGAACCCCATGGTGGGGACACCAAGCGTCCATCCTCTGGTGAGTAGATGTGTGTGTGGACCCAGCATGACACAGCTGCAGCCATCTGAAGTCCTAGCCACCATGATTGCCCCAGAGTAACCTGAGTTGGTGGTTCCTGCAGAGTTTCCAGCAAACTCTAACAGATCAAGCCATCAGCATGCTGTGTGCAGTGGTACAGCTGGATGTGGCTCCAGGGATGCCCTTGACTCTGTCTGATATTAGCTTAATATAATCCAGGTACATTCTGGCTTGGCTGAAGCCATTGTCCTAACCCATATATATGCTCCTCCTTCTGACCCAAACTGCAGGGATCCCCTTGGTCTTGCTGTGGTCCAGGACCACGCTTCTGTTAGTAAGTTCCCAGTAAACTGCACTCTGCACTCTGGGTCTGTCTACCTTGCTTTCTTAAGCCTCCCAGCAGGTTGGGGCTGGTTCGCATACACCAAGGCCAGATGCTCCAGAACAATGTACTTTATCAAAAATAAATCTTCCAGAGTAACTCAAGGTACGAATGAATGTTTTACTCCACACTGTTTTAGGTTATATTGGACTCTAAGTCAACCAAGACATCAAAATTTGTCTCTCAGTGTCCATTACACTTCAAACATGTATTTGGTATATAACTTGAGAATTAATAACCTATGTAGGATAAATAAGAAGCATAGAGGACCACGCTGAAGAAGAAACAAGACCATAATGAGACGAATAAAGTCCCATGACAGCTGGGAAACAGACTAGTATGTTAAGGTCTTTGTTACCAGGGAGAGCAGTTAAGGTAGAAACAGAGCAAGAAATAAAGAACACAAAATTCAAAAACTGTCATTTCTGATTGTCTCCTACTAAGATGTTATACAAATGACCTCAGCTACTTCGTATTGCTCATACCACATTAGTACAACTAAATATCATATTAGGCGGTGGGAACCTCAAAATATTTCCAAAATTGTTGATACCTTTGGGAAAGTAGAATGACAACAAGAAAAAGAGAAACATTGGATATCAGAAAGAGCAGAAGTCTTAATAAAGAGATTATTTAAATTACATAAAGTCACTGAAGTCAAAGAAACTGAAACTCGAAGAAAAATCAAGTTATATGACCAGGATCTGACCATGGAACTGCAATCACTAGCCCTGAGGATGAGATACCAGGAAAAACACCATCACCGTTTCCCTCACAGGTATCTTTTCAGAGCATTCTTGATGTCCTTATTCCTCAGACTGTAGATGTAGGGGTTCAGCATGGGGGTGACCACGCTGTACATCACTGAGGCTGTTGTGCTTGAATTTGAATTATGGGTTCCAGCAGCACTGAAGTACACTCCTAGGATCGTAAAGTAGAACAAGGAGACCACAGAGAGGTGGGAGGCACAGGTGGAAAAGGCTTTGTACTTGCCCTGAGCTGAAGAGATTGCACAGATGGAGGAAACTATCTTGGAATAAGAATATAGGATGCCAGCAAGAGGTCCACCACCTAGCAGCACAGATGTAAAGTACATCACCACGTCATTAGGAAAAGTGTCAGAACAGGCAAGTTGGACCACTTGATTAAGTTCACAGAAAAAATGTGGGATTTCCAAGTCTGTGCAGAAGGACAGCCGCAACACCATCAAGCTTTGTAACAGGGCATGCAGGACACTCAGGATCCAGGACACCACAACCATCAACCCACAGAGCCGGGAGTTCATGATGACTGTGTAGTGCAGGGGGTGACAGATGGCCACAAAGCGGTCGTAGGCCATCACAGCCAGAAGGAAGTTTCCCAAACTTGCAAAGACTATGAAAAAGTGCATCTGCATAATGCAGCCTTCAAAGGTTATGGTCTTGCTCTGTGTTTGCATATTCACCAGCAGCTTTGGGATGGTGGTGGAGGTGAGACAGATGTCAGAAAAAGACAGGTTGCTGAGGAAGAAGTACATGGGCGTGTGCAGGTGGAAGTCCAAGGTGGTGGCCAGGATGATGAGTAGGTTTCCAAACACAGTGATCAGGTACATGGACAGGAAAAGCCCAAAGAGGAAGGGTTGCAATCCAGGTTCCTCTGAAAACCCCACAAGTAGAAATTCTGAAATTTGTGTACCATTCCTTTGTTCCATGTGGTCCATTTGACTACCAAGAGAGAGACAGACAGACATAAACAGAAAAGACAGACATGTATTACTAACTTTTCAGAAATGCTTTCATTATGTTATAGCCAAAAAATTATTTTTGTGTTTCATATATTAATCTGGTTCCCTTTTAGGAATCACCCCTTCCCATTCTCAGTCTTTCCCAAGAGATCATGTATTCTACAATAACAAATTTCTTTATGCATTTAAAGAATAAATTAAATATAAACCTTGTCCCTGGGGCTGTCTAGACAATGTGTAAGCAATGCTGAAGAAAACAAGCATTCCTCAAATCTTACAATGTAGAAAGAAGAAAAAATTTAAATTGTATAACAGTTGTGATGATAGCAGATGCTTAAAAGAAAAGGAAAGGACATCAAAAGAAAAGAGAACATGAGGGTGGTTTATTTTAAAATTTGGGTTTAGTCATGACCAAACAACATGGTGACATATGAAAAAAGATGGCACAGAATTTAGAAAAGGTAAATATGTAAGAAGATGGAAATAACATCTACCCTGATTTGGGTAATACAACACATATATGTTTCAAAATATCACAAGTATCTCACACATAAAACTTATTATGTGTTGATTAAACATTTTAAAGATAAATAATTTTCTCATTGTAATTACACCTGCCCCACAATTATTTCTTTTGAAGTTTATATTATAAGATGTAACTATGTATTTAATAAAGAGACAGTAATTGTAGTCCTTATGATCACAAGGCTTAGAGTAACTACCGGGTCCCCCAAATTCTAACCTACTAATCAATTTTGTTCTTATGTACAATAATAGATGGATTCTCTGAGTCTCAATTTTTTAAGTTGTAAATGTGGTAATAGTTGTAAATGCTTTGTAAAGCTCTTGTAAGAATCAAATGAGATAATATATAATACAATTTTATTTTGGTAACAGGAGGGAGACTGATGTCAAATCAATCTAGGTGCCTCACCTGTGAATAAATGAAGAGAATATGGCATATGCACACAAGGGATATTATTCAGCCTTTAAAATAATGAAATCTTGTCATTTATAGGATCATGAATGGAAATGGAGGAAATTAAGTATGTGACATATGCCAGGCACAGAAAGACAAATGTCGCATGTCCTCATCTATGTGTGAAAGCTAAGGATGATGATCTCATAAAAGACAATAGTGGAATAAGGTCACCCTCAGTTCATCCCTACACACTGTACACCTGTGTCAAGTTATCAAACTGTGCCCAGAAATATGTGCCAATATTATGTGTTCATTAAAATTATATAAGAAGTATAGAAGAAGGGGTGACCTGTTGCCACTGGAACACCAAGACCAAAAGACTCCCTTGGCCCGGTGGTTTTGCCTTTGCACTTTCACTAAGTTGTCTGCACAACCTCCCTTGGATTGAAGTGGATTCTCTTTTGACTTCTATCTATTGTCTCCAGTTCTGGGCTCTGGATGATGAATTTCCATTAGGAATGCGGAAGAACTTTCATAATTTATTATTCCATAGCTTATATGTTGTCCTGATAAACCTATTATAAGTGGAAAATACTGCAAATTGGCAATGCATTGACTACCTCTAACCCTCTGAACATCCCAGCTTAGCAACAGAGTAACTGTGGAGTCTCAGTGCAGTTCTGAGCCCTTGCAAGCCCTTGCAAGCCCTTGCAATTCTGGGCCTGACAGAGAGCGTGGTTTCTATTCTCACCAGCATCAGAGTATCATACAGCACAACACTAGCCTGGGAAAGGGCCTCAATTCAAAATTCAAAATATGGTTACTTCAGAATGCACATCACTTTACGCCATTGTAAAGTTAAGAAATAACACGTAGAACTATCACATCTTGGGGACAGTCTGTATACTGTGCCCAGGTGCCCCTCCTCTGAAATCTGCTCTTATCCCTAAAAGTACACACACTCACACAAGGCACACAGCCCTGTGCACACAGCACAATGTGTTAATACCAGGCTCTTCTCAGTCCTAGGCACACCACAAGAAAGGAATTGATACAAGCTATCAATATGAGATTAATTTGCTGGAAAGAATGTAGAATTGGTCATCAGAAACTCCAGGCTGTTGATTTTCCATCACAGTTAATGTTGGGGCTCCTTTTTGCAGCCATTATCTGCCCTGTGTTAAAAGAAACGAACAAACAAAAAATAGGCTCAATAAGCAGAGGTGGGGGTGACAAATAGACCTGGTGGAGACAGTGCTGATAAGCTCAGGGGGTCCCCAGGAGACTGTAAGGAAGGAGCAGTTTCCATTTGTCTGGTGGCATTCCAGCTTCCATTCTGTTCCCTTGCTGCCGAGGAAAAACAAGAGATCAAAACCACATCAGCCAAAAGAAAAGAGCAAGGATATCTTTTAGAGTGTTGAGAAACACACATATCAAACATTAAACAGAAGAAACTGAGCTTAGAGAGTAAACCAACAATTCACCAAAGGAAAAGCAACAAGAAACACAAATGTTCTTTGTCATTTTTCGTGAGACAGAATGGTCTTTCCTGCAAATCACCCACATTGATTTCCCCACTGGTCTTCACAGGACTGGATGGCAGGGGAGGAAGGTCTCATTTTTCTCAGGTAGCTCTTCTCTTGGGTCTTGATCTTTCTTTTTAATATTTCTAAACTTTATAACTGATGCACGATGAGTGTTCATATTTGGGGTATAATGCAATATGCCAATATACGTCTACACTGTAATGACCAGGTCAGGGTCATGGGCATAGCCATCACCTTAAACCTTCATTGTTTCTTCGTGTGGGACCATTCACAAAGTCTCTCCACCAGCTACTTTGAAAACCACAAGTGTTGTCAACCACAGCTACCACAACATGGGAAGTTAATGCTCCAGGCTGTGCCCATGAGACCTCCTCTCTCCACCCGCCTTCCACCATATCCTCCCAGCCTCTGCTAACCACTGTTCTGCTCTCTGATTCTATGATGCCTCTCTCTGACACACCAGCTGGGCTCAACCTAGTTCTGGTTCTGGACTTGGTTCAACATGCAAAGGGCCCTCACCATACTCTACAAAACTGTGTTCCTGCTATGATGCCTACAACCTTTCATGTCTGTAATGCTCTCCCTATGGTATGTCCCTGAGGACATGATGCCACACACATTTATTGACTATACTCTGTGTCATTTTAATGCAAAGGACACAGGAGCAGGGACTTGCATCTGCTATTTTCACCTTTCTGTTTTCACAATGATATTTAGAGATGTGTTCATTATTTAGAAAGTTTACAGATGGGAGAAAATTTTTTAATGTTTTTGTTAGGGCATTATAGTTATATATCCTAATAGGGTTCATATTGAAGGAAGAAGTTTTGAAATAAAAATTGCAAGGTAATAGAAGCAGGTTAAATACTTTGGTTTCAAAACAACTGTAACAAACAAAATTTAAAAAAGGATTAAACAAAAATATAAAATAGCTGTAGTTTAATTAAATCAACATGGGTTCATGATTAGATTGGTACATACTTAGGTATGTGTGTGTATATGTATGTGCATACAAATATATACATATACATATAAAGTGTTCCTAGAATTATATTCCTAGAATTATTTGATGAATCAGCCTACATGGAAATACATTAAATGGCAATATTATATTTGGAAAAATCTGAAAAGTTAAATAAAAGCTGACATAAGTGGCTGTGTAGTCAGCTTTTTGACTGCTGTGGCCAAAGGACCTGACAAGAACAATTTTAAGGAGGAAAAGTTGATTTGGGGACTCACAGTTTCAGAGGTTTCAGTCTGTAAATAGCCAGCTCCATTCTTTGGGGCTTGAGGTGAGGCAGAACATCATGGCAGAAGAGTGTGGTGGAGGAAAGCAGGTCAGGACATGACAATCGGGGAGCAGAGAGCTCCACTCAACAAGGACAAAATATAAATCCCAAAGGCATGCCCCCAGGGACCACCTCCTCCAGCCACACCTCACCTGCCTACAGTCACCACTCAGTTAATCCCTATCAGGGGGTTAATTCACTGATTGGATTGAGGCTGTCATAACCCCAATCATTTCACTTCTAAACTTTCTTGCATTGTCTCACAAATAAGCTTTTGTGGACACATTTCTTAGCTATTACATTGTGTATCTGGAGGAAAATAAAGATGGTCTCCTAGCTCACATGTCTCACCAAAAAATTAGAGGAGTTAAAGAACTCAGTGTAAATGTAAGCAATATGTTTCAGATAAACATCCAGGAAGACTACATACAAAATCTATGGGTGGAAAATTTATCTTACTTAAGATAAGAAACTCAGAAGTAAGAAGACAGACATATTTAACTAAATAATGTTTTAAAGCTTTTTATGGTCAAAAACACATGAAAATCAGTTAAGAAACAATAATCTGTAATGCTCATTTGAAATGTTAATTGTAGTTAATAAATAGTAAAAAGAGACTGAAATGGTGATTGGACATATACATCTTTGCTGAAACCCAGGAATGCTTGAAGGACACCATAGGAAATCTCAAGCACACCCATTTACATGGTAAAAATATGAAGATGTATCAAATTGATGGGGTTGGAAGTTTTAAACAGGTGGAAAAAGGAATGTTATAATTGTTTTGGAAATGAGAAGAGTTACAAAACCTGAGAGAAAAATCTAAATGCAGCTGTCAACATTAACAGTGCCAGTAATCTCTAATTCAGTCAATGGTCAAGGGACCATTGACCTTCTGAACCTGATTTCTGCACCATCTTCTGCCTGGTGGGATGTTAGCAAGTCACTCCTCCCAGTGTCTCAGTCAAAACCATTTCCAGCCATTTCCCAGTGTCCCTGAGGAAACCAAAATAAGCCTTGTCCAGAACCATGGTTTTAAATAACTAACCCCCAAATACCTTTGTAGAAATCATGGAAGGTAGATAATATTATACAGGTTTAATGAAGAACAATATTAGAGACTGTCAGAAGTGTAAAAGCCATACCATAAAATATTTTGCACTCATTTAAATAATCAGGCTTTGCACTACTTGATTGGAGAGACTCTCTAAGGTGCTGTTGAATGAGAAGTAGTGAGAGAAAGAGAACAGAACCAGATGAGGTATTTGATGAAACCAAATTTGTCAACTTTCCACATTCCACCAAATACACTTATCAATAATAAATGAACAAAACAGCAAACATTAAAATTGGTTTTTAAGAAGTCCAATTCTTAATTTTGAAAGCATGCAATAAAAACACTGCATCTTCTGGACAAAGCAAAGCAGGGGCACACAGCCTGAAGGTATGGAACATACACAAATTTCACACTTAGGCTTGTGCTCAATCCCAAGGTATCTCATTAGGCATGTGCAAATATTCCAAAGTCAGAAAAAATCCCAAACCTGCAACATGTCTGGTTTCAAGTACTTAGAATAAGGGTTAAGCTTCTACCATTTCCCCAACTAAATTAAAACATAATATCATCATCTAATAAATTTCTAGACACACTGAGACTTTACTCCTGAATCAGTCAATAAATAATGAGTATCTGGTAAGTATCCAACATTCTAGGAAAATTCTGTATCATGTTTTTATCAGTCACTGCCAATTTTGCTAATTTAATTACTAAATTGTGTTGATATTATTAAATTATTGACATTTTGTATCTTGTTTCAGTTAATTTTAATGTTATGTCAAATTTTGTTTACTAACATTCTTTTAACATTTTTGTTTATTTTTAATTGAAAAATTTTATGTATTTGAGGGGTACAATATGGTGTTTTGATCTATCTATACACTATACAAAGACTCAATCTAGTTCATTAACAATCTCATTACCTCACCAATGTATCATTTCATTTGGTGAGAACGTGAAAAGTCTATTTTCATAAGTATTATTATGAACACATGATAATTGCATAAATTAATGGGATTCACTGTGATATTTCCAAATATGCACACATTGTACATTGGTTATGTCCATCCATTCTTCTACCCTCTCTCACCCTCTACCAACTCCCTTCCCAAGTGCCTAGATATCCCTCATCTACTTGAAGGTCATATGTGTTTTTGTAGTTTACACACATATGAAAGGGCAGATGCATTACCTCTCTTTCTACTTCTGACTGTTCTCCAGTTCCATTCATTCTAATGTTAATGGCAGGATTTCCTTCTTTATATCTTAAAAATACTTCCTTGTGTAGATATACCATATTGTTTTTATCCATTCTTCTGTTGATGGGCACCTAGACTGACAGCAGTTTACAAGACTATTTCAGGAATTTTTAAATATACTACTAATATAAACAGTGGTCACCAAGCAGGGTAGTAGCAAGTCACTAAAACTTATTCCTCCAGTCTGATTGAAACTTTGTGCTTTTTGTTCAACATCTGTTTTCTCCTCTCTCATAATTTTGAAGTTCTGCTATGTGGCAACCGTAGGCAGGTGGGGCAGGGCTGGAGAAAGTGGCTCTCTGGGGGCGTGCCCTTGGGGATTATGCATTGTGCCACTGGCTCCTCCCACTCTCTCTACTTCCTGGTTACCGTGAGGCGAGCAGCTTTCTCCACCATTCTCTGCTGCCATGATGTTCTGCCTCACCTCAGGCCCAGGGTAATGGAATAGCCCTTCTGTGGACTGAGGCCTCTGAAAGTGTGAGCCCCAGGTAATCTTTTCTTTCTTACAATATCATACACTACTCCCATTATAATACTGAAAAATAAAAAATATACATCTTTTCCTTCATTTCAAAAAAAAATGATCTCACTGTTAAGATGTGGGGTTTTTTTTAGGATAATAAACTTGAGGACATTCCTTTATATTTCTCATTTGTTGGCTTTTTTCTTAAGCAAATATTGGAATTTTTGAGATTATTTTTCTAAATTTATTAACATGATTGTTGGCTTTTCTTCTCAGCGTGATGATGTGATAGGTTATATTACATTTAAATTTTAATTAACCCAGGCTAATTGTTCACATAAGTGGGATCCAGTATGATAGTTCAATATATACATATAACATGCCTTGACCAAATCTAACCTCTTTTTTTTCCACTATCCTCCCCCATACCTGACCAGTCTCTAGATATTGAACTGACCTTGGGTCCCTTGATTATAATGCTTTTCTTCAACTTGACCTCTCTGGTCAGGGTCGTGGCAAATATCCTGAAATCCCTTATGTTCACGCCCTTCTTAAACTTACTCCTCACTGTCATCTCCAAACCTGGGCATTGCCCAGTTGGTCCCACAGCTGTCCCTAAGAGCCTAATTGGAATTACCCAATGGTTGTACTAACCACATAAATATATATAATCACTATGCATCAAATAATATGAAAATAATTGGTTAAAAAGCCAGTGAGTGGAAAAACATTTATAGTTTCAAAACAAATATGCAGCAGAACAGAGAATTCTGATCCCGTAGTTGAGTTACCACATACACAAATGGGAAACTTACAAGACTCTACATACAGGCTGCCATACACCATTCAATTTTGTCATAAGAAATAGAGGACACACATGGTCCAATATGACTAAAGCAGACCACATAACCAGGGCTTCATGATCATGTAATGCAGGGGATGGCAAATGGTGCTTGTTAGCTTTTTGTTATTGTGATCAAAATTCCAAACAAGAACAAGTTAATGGAAGAAAGGTTTGCTTTGGCTAAGGGTTTCAGTTCATGGTTGGTTGGTTCCATTGCTTTGGGCCTCAGGTGAGGCAGATATTGTGGTAGAAGGGTGTGGCAGAGGAAAGCTGTTCAGCTCACCGAATCCAGGAAGCAGAAAGAGGGGGAAGGAGCCAGGGACAATATATAGTCCATAGAGATTACTCCCAGTCACCTACATCCTCCAACTAGGCCTCCACCCACTGCTGTTTTTGGTACCTCCCAGTAATCCATTCAAATTATTAATCCATCTACTGGTAAGCTTCATGATTCAATGTTGCCTAAAGGCAGAAATTTGAACAACCACGAGGAGCCTATGAGAAAGTACCTGTGGCTGCTGCGACCTTCCCATCAATGACTTTGCTCTGTGTGTCTATATTTACCCACATTAAGCTGTGTAACGAGGAAGCAGAGCACTGATGACCTAGGACACCAGAACTATCAACACACAAACAGGGTTTATGATGACCATGTAGAACAGAGGGTGACAGATGGCTACAAAGTGGTCATAGGCCATTGTAGTCAGCAGAATGATGTCCAACTCTGAAAAGAAAAGGATAAAATGCATTTGGGTGACACAACTTTTGTATGTTATGGCCTTACTCTGTGCCTGGATGTTCAGCAACATCTTTGGGATGGTGGTGGAGGTGAAGCAGATGTCCACAAAGGACAGGTTGGAGAGGAAGAAGTACATGGGCATGTGCAGGTGGGAGTCTGAGAGGGTGGCCGGGATGATGAGCAGGTTCCCCAGCACAGTGACCAGGTACATGAAGAGGAACAGCCCAAAGATGAGGGGCTGCAGTTCTTGATGCTCTGAAAATCCCAGCAGAAGGAATTCTGAAATCTTTATGCTATTCGTTAGTTCCATGTGGTTGATGTGACCATGAGAGAGAGAGAAAAGAGGCCGGAATGCATGACTAACCTTTTTAGATTTTCTATAATTTCTATTTTACTGTCCAGGAATTACTTTTCTATTTCATTTCACAATCTGATCATCCAGCATCTCTGATTAGAAATTTCTTTCTACTTCTCTGCATTTTTAAGGAGTTATGTATTCTAAAATTGTATGAAGAAATTCCTTAAGAAGAATGAAATAATATCACTTGTTGGTGAATGGGTGCATCTGGAGAGCATCATGCTCAGTGAAATTGGCAGGCTCAGAAGTCAAGGGTCAGCTGTTGTCTCTCATATGAAACTTAGAGAGAAATAGGAATTTTTAAAAACCCATGAAAATAGAGGGTGGAGCAGTGGAGAAAATAAAGGGCATCAAAAATAGAGACAGGAGGGCAGGAGAAGGGAGAAACTGCTAAAAATATTTGACCAAAATATGTTACATGTATGTTACTGTTTGCAGTAATGTGCATGGAAACAGAGCACACTATAATACATTACAATGAATTCCACTGTTATGCATAACTATTATACAGCAATTAAGAATTAATAGAAGAAACATCAACAGAGTAGAGGTTGAGGGGAAGGGAGGAAAGGAGATGGGCGGTAGTACCAGGGATTATAATAAAGCAAATTATGTTATATGCATGCATAACTATGTCAATGTGAACCCTATAAGTATGTAAAAATTTGAATGCATTAATGAAAACAAAGAAAAAATTTATGTGCACATTTGAAAAATAAAAAGTGACTATCAACCATATTCCAGGAATTGTCTAGAAAATGCATGAATAATGAAAAAACAGACAAATGTTTTTACATTCTAATGGTGGAGAAAGAATATAAAGAGTTTTACATTGTATAACATGTCAGGCAATGGCAGATGCTTGGAAGAAAAGGAAAGGAGGTAAAAAGAAGAGAGTGGGAGAGTACTTTAAAAAAAACCTGGGGTTCAGGAGAGACCAGACAACAAGGTGGCATTTGAACAAAATTAACAAGGAAGAAAGAGCAAGTGCCACAAGGCTGCCTGGGGAAGAATGTCTGGCAGGAGGCACAGACCATGCAAAGGCCCTGAGGAAGTTACTCATTTCAGATGTTCAAGGCCAGCAAAGAAGCCAGTGGGGTAACAGGAAAGAGCAGGAGGGAGAGCGTTGGCTCAGCGATGCAGGCTGGAATCTTGATCCCACTGGGGTTGAGAGCAGGAGAATGATTACCAGAAGCTGAGGAGGGGAGGTGGGATGCAGAGGGCTACGATGCTGATATCAGTTACAAAAATACAGTGAGCAGGGAGAGTGCAGCTTCAGTGTTCCATAGCACAGCAGGGTGGCTACAGCTAACAGTAATTTTTGTACAATTCAAAATGACACAAATAGAGATTGTTCCTAACACAAAGTAATAATAAATGCTTAATGGCATGAAGATGATAATTATTCCTAATCTGTTCATTACACACTGTACATATGTAACAAAATACCACATTACCCATAAATATATACAAAAATTATGCACCAATTGAAAATAATGAGAGATCTGAAAAGAACTTCCATATTGAAATTACATCTGCACCCTAATTTTCTTTGGTAGGCTGTACCACAAGATGTAATTATGTGTTTGTTAAGAGAAGCTCTTAAGATAAAAGCTTGGAGCAAGTTACTGAGTTCAAAACTCTGAATGCCACTAATTAACTGTGTTGTTCTTGTGCACAGTAATGGTTAAATACTCTGAGTTCAGTCCCAGGTTCTCTAGCAGTAAAATGTGGTAATAATGATGCCCAGTTCATAAGGATCTCATGCGAATTAAATGAGGCAAGGTGCAAAAACTACATTTAATTTTAGAAAGGAGGGAGAGGGTGAGAGATGACGTTAGAGGAAGCTGAACAAGGCTGCATGCAGATCCAAAGTAAATGAATCCATGCAGAGATACCTGCATGGCTGTGTTTATTGCAGCACTATTCACAGCAGCCAAGATGTGGAATCAACCAGGACAGCCATCAGGGGATGAATAGAGAAAGAATATGTCCATCAACGCGAGGATGGATTACAGAACACAGAATTACAGAATGGATTACAGAATCATATTCAGCCTAAGAAACAATGAAATCCTGCTATTTGCAGTAACATGCATGGAAACACAGCACACTATTATAAGTGAAATAAGCCGGGCACAGAAAGACAAATCCCACATGCTGTCATTCGTGTGTGGAAGCTAAAATTCTCACCTTATACAGGAAGAAAGTGGAATTGTGGTCACTGGAGACTGGGAAACGTAGGAGGGATGGGAGACAGAGGCAGGGGAGGCAATGAGCTCCCAAACACTGATAGGCAGGAGGAGCCAGCTCTGGTGGTCTGTAGCACAGTAGGGGAACTATAGCCCACAGAAACTTGTGATACATTTCAAAGTAACTAGAAGAGCCTGAAGGTTCTCAACATACAGAAGTGATTAATGCTTAAGGAGAAGGAAATGCTAACTAGCCTGGCTTGTTCATTTCACATTGCATGCATGTTCCAAATTATTCTACTGTACCTCATAAACAGGTAGGAATGTTATATGTCCATTAAAATATATTTAAAATTATATTTAGCATGTTGAAGAATGAAATAGTCTCGGGCCACTGAAATGTCAAGACAAATGAGTCTGTCCAGCGTGTTTGTTTTTGCGCTATTGAACTAGCTGCAGAACTTTTCCTTGGAATTGAAGCACATTGTCATTTTATTTCTATCTGTTGTTCTGAGTCCTGGGCTCTGTATTAGGAAGCCCCACTAGGAATGTGGAAGCTCATTGACTTATGGTGGGGTTATGTCCTGATAAAGCCATCAGAAAAGTTGTGACATCATAGGTCAAAAATGCACTAACATGCACAACCCACCAGCATCCCAGCTGAGCAGCACAGCAGCTGTGGAGTCTCGGGTATTCACCTAGGAGATGACATGGCTGGCCAGGAGTCCAGCTCCATGCCACACAGGACCACTATCATGAAAGGGTATTGCATTACATATCACCAGCCGGGGGAAAGATCTAAACTCAAAGTTCAAAGCATGTTTTCTATGAAATACATTATGCTTTTACAATATCATAAAATCAACAACAGTCATTAGGTCAAGCCATCAAAGCTTTGGACAGTGTACACTTGGAGCCCCAGCCCTGCTCTGAAACCTTTTTGTGTGCACATATGTGCAGGCGCACACACACACAGGCTCTCTCACCACATCATTAAAAAGCAATGCATATACAGACAAACTGGATATCAGATTAACTTTCCTCTAAAGAATAAAGCAATGATACTCAGAAATTGCAGTTTGTCAATCTCCTTTCACAGGTAACCTTGGAGATCCGTTTTTAATTACTATTTTCTGTCCTGATGTAAAGAAACAAAGAATTTATGCTCAGTAATCAGTTGGAGTTATATGGACCCAAGGGGGGGAATGTCTAATAAGCCAAGAGTTCCTAGGAGACTGGAAGGAAGGAAAAGCTTGCTTCTGGCTGCATTCCAACTTCCATTATATGCCTTTGAGAGGTCAAAAATGCATGCATCCAAAAAGATAAGAAGCAAGGATATCTTTTCAGTATCTAGTAACATGCATATCAAACCTCCAGATGGAAAAAAATGAGCTTAGAAAATAAGCCAACAATTCACCAAAGGAAGAACAAAATGTCATTTGGCATTGTTCATGAGACAGCAGAGGATACCACATCCCATGACTGCTCCTCAATTACCTGACCACTGATTATCATACTATTTGATGGTGGATGAAGTGGGCATCTACCTAATTTTTTAATGTGACTCCTTCAATTATAATATTTATGCTTTGGGTTTTGATCTCTCTATAAAATATCTTTAAGTATTTAGTTGACAAATAACAGTTGTAGGTATGCAAAGTTGTAGGCACAGTGTGATATTGCAATTTTGTATGCAATGGATAATAATTATGTTGGGGTAATTGGCATAGTTATTATCTTAAATGTTTATCACTTTTTCCTGCTGGGAATATTCAGAATCTTCTCTAATAACTATGTCAAAATATACAATTAGCCGCTGTCAACCACAGTTGTCCTGCTGAGCTAGAGAGCACTTGAAATTATTTCTCCCACGAGCCCACCCTGTGTCCCTTGCCATCCTGTTAGTTGCTTCTCACACCCCTAGCTCTGGTCGCTATTTGCTCTCCACTTCTGGGATTGATCCCTTATGGAAAATCCTTCAAGCACACACTAGTCCTTGTTCTGCTCTCTTCCCAATATGCAAAGGCCTCCTGAGTTCACACTCCAAAATACTGCACACACCTAGACAGACATGTCCTTTCACATTGAATAATACTCTTCATAACATATCCCTAAGGACATTGGGTCACAACCCAATTTATTTGACTGTACTCTGTTTGCCATTATATTGCAGGTTACAAATGAGCAGTGACTTCACTTTATTTATTTATTTATTTATTTATTTATTTATTTATTTATTTACTTATACCACAGCAGAATGCATTTCAATTCACAGTATACAAGATAGAGCACAATTTTTCATTTCTCTGGTTATTCACAAGGTACATCCACACCATCCGTGTCTTCATACATGTACCTAGGATAGTGATGTTCATCTCATTCCACCACCTTTCCTACCCCAATGCCCCTCCCTTCTCTTCCTCCACTTTGCCCAATCCAAAGTTCCTCCATTTCTCCCGTGTTCCCCACCCCCACCCCCATTATGGACTAGCATCCACTAATCAGAGAAAGCATTTGGTCTTTGTTTTTTTGAGATTGGCTTACTTCACTTAGCATTTATTCTCCAACTCCATCCATTTACCTGCAAATGCCATAATTTCATTCTCTTTTAATGCTGAGTAATATTCCATTGTGTATATATACCACAGTTTCTTTATCCATTCATCTGTTGAGGGGCATGTGGTTTAGAAGTTGTGAATTGTGTTACTATAAGCATTGAAGTGGCTGCATTACTATAGTATGCTGTTTTTAAGTCTTTATGGTATAGACCAAGAAGTGGGATAGCTGGGTCAAATGGTGATTCTATTCCAAGTTCTCAAAGGAATCTCCATACTGCTTTCCAGATTGGTTGCACCAATTTGCAGTCTCACCAGCAATGTATGAGTGTGCCTTTTCCCCTACATCCTCACCAACACTTATTGTTGCTAACTGCTTCTATTCTTGATAACTGCCATTCTGACTGGTAAAATATTAGAGTAGTTTTGATTTGAATTTCTCTAATTACTAGATTTGTTGAACATTTTTTCATATATTTGTTGACTGATTGCATTTCTTTTTCAGAGAAGTGTCTGTTTATCTCCTTAGCCCATTTATTGATTGGGTTGTTTGTTTTTTAGCGTAACGGTTTCTGAGTTCTTTATATATCCTGGTGATTAGTCCTCTATCTGATGTGCATGTAGCAAAAATTTTCTTTATCCATTCATCTGTTGAAGGGCACCTAGGTTGGTTCCATACTTTGGTTACACAGCTTGACTATTATTAATTTAGCTGGAGTGTGCTGATTTTAAGACCTTTGAGTATATGCCAAGGAGTGGCATAACTGGGCCGAATGGTAGTTCCATTCCAAGTTTTCTAAGGAATTGCCATATTGCTTTCCAGAGTGATTGTACCAGTTTGTAGTCCCACTAGCAATGTATGAGTGTGTCTTTTTCCCCACATCTGCATCAATATTTATTTTTACTTGTATTCTTGAAAATATCCATTCTGATTGGAGTGAGATAAAAATCTCAGTGTAGTTTTAATTTGCATTTCTCTAATAGCTAGAGATGGATCAACAGACTTTTAAGGCTCAGGACAAATGAGGGCTTTTATATCTTCCCTCCAAAGAATGCTTTCAGAGCTTGCTTTCTTTTCTTTCTTTCTTTCTTTCTTTCTTTCTAACCAGGGATTGAACTCAGGGGCACTTGACCACTGAGCCACATCCCCAGCCCTATTTTGTGTTTTATGTAGAGACAGGGTCTCACTGAGTTGCTTAGCGCCTCGCCGTTGCTGAGGCTGGCTTTGAACTCGCCTTCCTCCTGCCTCAGCCTCCCTAAGTGCTGGGATTACAGGTGTGCGCCACCACTCCCATCTCAGAGCATTCTTGATGTCTTTATTCCTCAGATTTTAAATGAAGGGGTTCAGCATGGGGGTTGCCACAGTGTACATCAATGAGTCTGTTACAGTTGAATGTGAGTTTTGGGTCACAGAAGAACTGAGGTGCACTCCCAGGAGTGTGCAATAAATTAAGGAGACCCTGGAGAGGAGAGAGGCACAGGTGGAGAATGCCTTCTACTTTCCCTGAGCTGATGAGATTGCATGGATGGAGCAAACTGTCTTGGATGAAGAGTAAAAGATGCCAGTGAGGGGGCCAACAGCCCCCAGCAGAGTTATGATATATACCACCATGTAATTGAGAAAGGTCTCTGAACAGGCAAGGTGGACCACCTGAGTAAGCTCACAGAAAAAGTGGGGGATTTCCAAATCTGTGTAGAAGGACAGTTACAAAACCATTAGGCTTTGTAATAAGGAATTCCTGTCACTTGTGATCCAGGATGCCAACACTAGCAATCCACAGAGCCTGGAGTTCACGATGACCATGTAGTGCAGAGGGTGACAGATAGCCACATACTGGTCATAAGCCATCACAGTCAGGAGGAAGTCATCCAACACTACAAATAATGTAAAAAAATAAATTCATAAATACAACCTTCATAGATGAAGACCTTGCTCTGTGTCTGGATGTTCACCAGCATCTTTGGGATGGTGGTGGAGGTGAAAGAGATGCCCACAAAGGACAGGTTGGAGAGGAAGAAGTCAATGGGTGTGTTCAGATGGGAGTCTGAGAGGGTGGCCAGGATGATGAGCAGTTCCCTAGCACAGTGACCAGGTACATGGACAGGAAAAGCCTAATTATGAGGGGCTGCAGTTCTGGGTCTTCTGAAAGTCCCAGAAGAAACTCTGTAATTTGTGTGTCATTTTCTAAAATCTCCCTGTCATTTTGTGGTTTCATGTGCTGTGAAGAGAAAACAAATCATGACTAACATTTGTATCGGGTTCTCTTTTAGATGTCCCTGGTGTCATCTGTGATTAAGAACTGGAGTCCCTCCATACCTTTTTTTCAATATATTGTTTATATTGCAGTTTTAATAAGCAATTTTTTGTGCCCTTAAGGAAGGTAAATTGAGTTCCTGTCATGTTTCTGGCACTGTCCAGGCAATGAGCACAGAGTGCTGAAAGAATGAACTACCTAAAATCCTCTCATGGTGGAAGAACAGAATTACACAAGCCATTTTGAAAAAGAGATCTAAACTAGGGTTTTGAATATTTTACTATATAGGAATAATACACGCTTGAAATGACAGATTTGGATGTTAAAAATGTCTTTACACATTAAATCATGTAACAGTCCATAAATAAATATGTGTGTATATGTTATACATATAATTATACATAAATATAAATATATAAATATAGAATTATATATATAATTAAAATTATATATATATGTAATTTGTATGTATCAGTTAACAATTAAAATGAAATGACCCCAGAATATATCACATGGTATAGTTGCTACGAATCAAACATGGACAGGTAAGAAGGGAAGGAGGTGGAGGTGCTATTTCTATGAGCGTCCAGGTAAGAGAGGTAAAGGGTAATGTTTGAACAGAGATCTGAAGGAGAGGAGGGCACCCTGAGGTGGTCTACAGGGGCCTGGGCCTGGCATGTGCTGAGGCCTGAGTATGATTTTTGCTGCACACATCCAAGTTCCAAAGGAAGCCATGGTGGCTTCTAGTGGGAGCCAGGGCAGGTGGAGAAAAGGCCTTGTCTGCGAATGCTGAGGAAGGACCTGCCCTCCTGCTGCTGCAGAGATGTTAAAGTAGTCAGGATGCAGAGGGCCCTTAGTTTCCATGTTGTCTTTTGTACTTTCCAAAAAATCAGCTTTATATAGGTGTATAGTCAGTACATGATGAATTGCATGTATGTAATCGGTACACTCGGATAAGCTCAGAGAGCACAAATATCCACAGGGGAGGTTGAGGACACCAGACCAGAACTTCTCCAGCTTTAATGTGAATGTGACTTGCTTGGGAATCTTGTTCAAATGCAGACTGTGATTTGTGATTTGACAGGTTTAGGGTCACCCAGAGACTCTGCATTTATTAATGACCTTCAATGGGATAATGCCCATCCTGGTCCTGGCACCATGCTTGGAGCATCAAGGCTATGATGTACAGTAAGAGTCAGGTTCAAGTATTTTAAGGATTTCTCCACCATGAACACCTCCATCATCTCTGCTCTGATTTTAGCTGGTCAATGTGGACTCAGTAGCTCAGCTTCTGCCTAAACGAGTTGACACTGGCCTCTTGCATATGTCCTTCATGAAAGGAAATCAAACTTACAGACCTTGGCTTCTTATATATACACTTGGCAGATTCCTCCTCCTTCATGGAATTTCTGAACTAAGTCAGCACTAAGTCGTAGGTTGAAGCTCACAGGATTGACCTGCCAAGAGCAGAAACTCCACAGGTAGCAGGCATTGTGACCATCACCTTGCTGTTCATTGGCTTAGGTCATAGTGACATCACAAGGATTTCCTTGCACGGGAAGTGAGTGCAGCTTTGAGCTGCTCCTTGGAGACAGGGAGTGGTGATGGAGTGGACATCATCCCAGGAACCAGGCCAGGAGCTCAGAGACTGAGTCCACCATCCTATACTGTACTGGACTTATGGACACCATCTCTGACCCACTCATGATGGCTTCAAATAGGCACAGTAAGTGTTTTCAGACTCTTAAGCTGTTGTAGTATGTATGTGAAATGTCTCCCACCTAAGAAAAGCCCAGGACCTAAAAACTTCACTGTACAATTCAGTCAAACATTTCAACATTATAGCAAGCCTTCTCAAACCTAAAAAAAAAAAAAAAATTGAGAACACAGGAACTCCTCCAAATTCAATCTAGAAAGCCAGTAGTACCCTGACACCAAAATGAGACAAGGACATAGAAAATCATAGTCAAATAACCCTGATGAAGATACATATAAAATGCTCAACAAAACATTAGCAAACCAAATCCAATGTACATCAAAAAGATTATGCACCATGATCCAGAGTGGTGTATCTCAGGGTTGCAAGGGTAGTTCAACATTTAAAATCAATAACATGATACATCATATCCACAGAAGGAAGGACAAAAACTATCTGATCAACTCCTCAGATGCAGAAAGAGAATTTGATAAAATTCAACATCCTCCATAGTAAGAACTCTCAAAAATTATGTATAGTAGAAAATTCTTCAACATAATAAATGCTACAAATAAACCCACAGTTAACATCACACTGAAAAGGGTTTTCCTAAGATCTGGAAAGACATGGTTTTTAAAGTTTATTTTAGTTGACACATAATTATACACATGTATGGGGTATGATGATAGTGTGTAATGTGTGTGCCGTGTGCAATGATCAAATCCATGCATTTCCATCTCCTCTGTTGTGAAACCCAAATGCCTATTGAGCACCTGTTCAAAGCAGGAAGTTCCTATTCTGTTATTGACTAAATATTTCTGTCTCCACCAAAATTTATTTGTTGCGATCATAATTCCCAATGGAGCCAACTGGACAGATCTCTTAACCATTCAAAGCCCCATGGGTATGAATGTAGAATGAGGATCCTAATAGTACAGACCACAAAGAACAGATTTTATTTAAAAATTGGTAATAGAAGGTTCTTAAAATATGCATAAAAGGATATAAATATATCTTTGGATTATCAAACATTTTATAAATAATGACTAAATTTCAACTTAATTTTGGTTATATGCATGATATTTTCAATTGTCTTGTGAAAAGTGTCACAAAGCCAAGGATTGTAGTAGTCATGGTTTTATATCAGGGGATCACAATTCTCCCCCTTTTTGAAGAGAGGAGTAGTAAACATTCTGTAGATAACAGGAATGTGTCAACAACTCAAGTCAGACTTTGGGAATCCATAGGACAAAACTGTTTTCCACCTTAAGCTTTGAAGAACATTTTAGGTCAGGGCTGGTGTTAGGAGGTTAGTTTCCTGGAAGGCAGAATATTTCATGGAGAAGAAGAAATAAAGACCAATTCCCTACACATTTAACCTGTGTCTTGGGAACAGAGAATCTGCAAGCAAATTACATTTGGTAGAGAGCAACATCCCACAAGGAAATGATGTGCCTGGGGTTGGAATAGCAAGAAGGAAATGTGCCTAATCAGCAAACACCCTGAGCTTTAAATATGTCCCCTCATGGTCCTCAGCACTGAAGCCTTGGTCTGGAGGGGTCATGGTTGTTTCCTCTGAAGTCCTGCATCTGTCTGGGAACTGATGCTTGACTCCTTCCTGCCATCTTGACTGGAAACAGTTTCTGTATCCTTCATCAAACATCCGGGGAGGAATCTGGTTCTATCTGGTTCCATGAGGAAAACTTCTATTCAGAGCCCATCCAGGTAAGTCTGAGAGCCTAGGAAGTGCTGTAGAAAAGCATCTGAGATGTTGGAAGCCAAGAACTTGTTCTTCAGGTCACGTAAGAGCCAATCCAGCCCTGCCCAGAGCTGAGAGGTTGCTGTGGTTGTTTGCTAAATTGTCTGACCACCATGCTAAAAAGAGAAGTGAACAGCGAGCTCAGCAGTGCAGGTCCTTGTTTACAATGACGTGCAGGCAAAGCAGCCCCATCAGAAGAGGGCATGAAGCTCACTGTGGTTTCAGTGTAAGTAGCCATGTGTCCCAGGACCTTTGCAAAAAAATTATGTGGAAAAGAGAGATAAGAGTTATCTGTGGAGGGACACAGAGCAAAGCGAGGGCACTTTTTATTTCTGAGATGAAGCAGCATTTTGATTAGCTTATTATTATCAACTGTCCATTTTCTATGGTTATCAGCATTTCAGCAGAATTTTCCAGTTTATTGTTTATTGACTTTGGGAATGATAGTTTTGGTCATAAGAAGTCTTAAATTATATCCTGTCAGATATGTCTATTTCTTCTGAATTTCTCACCTTATGTAAGGTAACTGTCCACCCATGAACTTATATACTTTCTTGATGCTCCTCTGAAGTGTATTGCTTACTTTTATATGCAGCTGTTTAATTCCTCTGATATTTTAATATGATTTTTGAGCTAGAAGGGCACCTTCACTTCCTCTGCACAGACAGCCACATAGCCAGCTTTTATTGACCTATTCAAGGTTTTCTAACTGAATGGAAATTCATCTTTTTCATGTTGTCAGTGAACTTGAGGCAGAATTCCTGATTCATCCAACAAAGGAAAACTGAGCACCTGCTGTGTGCCTCGGCATTTGAGAAACCTCCCTCGTTACATTTTTCATGTATAGGTCTTTGCCAACTTGATTACTGAACTATTAGTATTATATCTGTTTTTTTGCTTTATGGTTGATGCTTTGTTCAATTAAAAGTTACAGTTGTGCCATTCAGTTCAGCCTGGTGCTATTCCCCAGCTGTTCTATACCACACTCTCTCTTGTTCTTTCAGTTTGCTCTACACCATTAACACATATTCACACACTCCTGTGAAAACAGGGTGAACAAAACAGGTGGAGTCTGCTCATTTGGACCTCGCCTCCTCACTTCCAGACAGAGTTCACTGTGATAAATGTGCAAGTGATGTGATGTCCTCAGGGAAGTACCCGTCATGTGCAGGATTTTACCCAGTGTGGAAGGATGCCCTTGTCATGGTGTGTGCAGGGGTTTATGGGCTGTGCTCTTAGAAGGCCTTTGCATGTTGAATGGAGGCCACAGGCAGGCTAGAGTGCTCATTGGGTTTGCCGCAGAGTTCAAATCTGGAAGGCTGGGACTAGTGCAGACAATATACCACACGAAAATCAAGAGTGGTGCCTGTCTCACCTGCTACTGTGCACACAACACCCAGTGGAACTTTTCCTTCTGTATCTGACTCATTCTGCAGAAGGGCAAATAGCAGTTGGTTTTCTCTGAGGAATATAAGTGTTGATCTCTTGGAAGCAGGGAGTAGAATAGTGGTCACTGGAGCCTAGGAAGTGAGCCGGGCGGGAATGAGAAAGGGGAAATGAGGATCACTGGGTACCAGGTTACAGTTCCATGCATGGAGTCAGTTTTGTAACTCAGTCACACAGTGAGGTGACTCTAGTTAACAATAATGTGTTGCATATTTTAAACTACACATGAGGTAGTGTTTTCAATAATCTCAGCAGAATGAAATTACAAATATTTGAGGTGATGGATAGATATGCTAGTTACCCCAGTTGGACCATTGCACAATGTTTACATGTGAGGAATCTTCTTATCTCACCCCATAAATACCTAAAATTACTGTGCTGAACAATCACTCTGTTGATTAAGGATTAAACACTAACTCTAACTTGTCTTATCACTACTGAATGGCACAAAAATGTCTTTTTATATTTCAAATCATAATGTACAAAATGTTGTCATCCTTTGTGTATTTTCCTTTATGAATTCTCATTTTTTTCTTCCCTTTGCAATTTTTTCTCCCATATAGATGATCATTATGTGGGTGTCTTGGCATCAAAAAGATATGATTACATTTGTTCTTGAGAAATTTTTAACTTTTTAATTATTTTTGCTCGTCCTCAAGAAAATATGATTGGAATTGAAATGCCACCAGAAACTAAGAATGTTTTTCTTCCCTACAGTCTCAGTGGAACCACCGGAGGTTATAAACCTTCTTCCTGCTCAGGGCCATTTAATTTCTCTATTAAGCAGAGTTTCCTTCCTTTCCTTTCTTCCTCTTTCTCTCTTTCTTTGCTTTTGTGAAGCTGGGGATGGAACTGAGAGCCTTACACATGCCAAACAAATGCTCTACCATTGAGCTGCATCCCCAGCATCACACACACCCACACACACACACACACACACACACACACGGGTGAAAAATGGCCATGGCAAAGGGAAGTGTCAAGTTCTCCTGGGTACAGAACATTCCCAAGCTGGAATTTCTGGTTACTAATTGTATATCCATTTAAAGAAAAATAATTGATATTGAGAGCTTAACGTGGCCCCAGGAGACCATGGCAGGTTTGTAAATAGTACAAGTGCTTGAATTTAGGGGTCACAGTAGGTCTAAGAGAAGTGGGACCAGGATTCCACATATTCCAAAAGGCAGATCATAAGGCAACAGAGGAAGCAAAAGGGTGCCTTTCCATTCCCAAGGTGCCTTGGTATATAGATTAAATGCCAAAGCAAAAGCATCTGGACAGCGTGTCTTCATGTCCTGGATCTTTGGCACCACTGAGGGCACTCTGATCTTTGTTATTCTCTGACACCAAGCTCACATCTTTTTCCCTCTTACTCATTCTGTTCATTACATGGGCTCCTTGCTGACCCTGGACATCTGAAACAAGCAGCTCCCTCAGGGCCTTTGGACAGGCCATTCTTCCTATCAAGTAAACACTTCTGCAGATATTTGTGGCTCCCTCCCTGTATCCTGGGGTGTTTTCAAGTGTCACTTACTGTTGGTCTTTCCTAAATACACAGCATGAAAGAAAACTCTCTAATTTCTCTTTCAGATATGCTTTGTCTCTCTCATATTGTTATATTATCCACTATTACCATCTGACACGAGTATTTCTTTACCTACGTGTATTTGCTTATATTTGCCTGAATTATTTCTTCCTCATTAGATTTAGCAATACCTTTTTTCTGTTAAGCACTGAATAATCACTGCTTAGATAGTGCCTGGAAAATGATCATCACTTAATCATATTCCTCAAAGGTGTGAAAGAAATTCAGATTTTTGAGTAAGGAAAACCCTTGGGAAATTCTGAGGGTGAAAAAGGAAGCACAATCCAGAGATGGTACGGAGACCTTCATAGGAAAGCACATTCATACATAAAACATAGGAATTTGCATCCTGATTGTGGAACACACATACTCACGTTTCTGTAAGGTTAGTATTGCTAATTGTGTCATGTCCCTTGTCTCTTTTTGATTAGCCATGTAAACCACACAGGTTCAGAGAATGACACACGAATTTTGGAATTTCTGCTTCTGGGATTTTCAGAGGACCCAGAACTGCAGATCCTCATCTTTGGGCTTTTCCTCTCCATGTACCTGGTCACTGTGCTGGGGAACCTGCTCATCATCCTGGCCACCATCTCAGACTCCCACCTGCACACACCCATGTACTTCTTCCTCTCCAACCTGTCCTTTGTGGACATCTGCTTCACCTCCACCACCATCCCAAAGATGCTGGTGAACATCCAAATGCAAAGTAAAGTCATTACCTATGCAGGCTGCATCACCCAGATGCAGTTTTTCATACTCTTTTCAGGGTTGGACATCTTTCTGTTGACTGTAATGGCCTATGACCGGTATGTAGCCATCTGTCACCCCCTGCACTACATGGTCATCATGAAGCCCCAGTTCTGTGGTTTGCTTGTTCTGGTGTCCTGGATCATTAATGTCCTGCATTCCTGGTTGCAAAGCATAATGGTGTTGCAGCTGTCCTTCTGCATAGACTTGGAAATCCCCCACTTTTTCTGTGAACTTACTGACCTGGTCCACCTTGCCTGCTCAGACACCTTTCTCAATGAAGTGGTGATATATTTTGCTGCTGTCTTGTTTGCTGGTTGTGCCTTTGCTGGCATCCTTTACTCCTACTCCAAGATAGTGTTCTCCATCCACGCAATCTCATCAGCTCAGGGCAAGTACAGAGCATTCTCCACCTGTGCCTCTCACCTCTCTGTGGTCTTTTTATTTTATTGCACAGGACTTGGTGTGTATCTTAGTTCTGCTGTGACCCAAAACTCACACTCCACTGCAATAGCCTCAGTGATGTACAGTGTGGTCACCCCCATGCTGAACCCCTTCATCTATAGTCTGAGAAATAAGGATATCAAGAGTGTTCTGAGAAGACTCTGGGAGAGAGAAACTACGAGAGAATCAGTTGTTCTGCGACTGAAGAAGTGCCTGTGATTGCAGGACTCAGAGCCCCAGAGCCAACACCTGGCTTCTTATCAGAAGGTGGAAGCAGAACTTGCTCCTTCTGTTTTATTCCTGGGGTTTGCTTCTTTGATTTCAGTTTCTCCATACAATTCAATTGCATATTTCACTTGATTGCACTTTCTGCCCTTGATGACATCCAGTCCACTTTACTGTATCATTTTCCAACTGTTAGGAAGTTATTTCCATCTTTGGAACAGAAATAATTTGGAAATTTCCACCGAATCCAAATGACCCATTTTTAGGAGTAATTTCATCTCAAATGAACATTTGACACTAAATAATTTTTCCTGTGTTTGACTAAATGCTATTATTTGTCTTAATGAGGGGGAAAAATCTACTTTCTGCCACTCAACCTGTTTGCATAATGTACGGTGTAATTAAGGTGACACTTTCTCACCTGTGCATGTCACTCCTTCTGGTGTGGCTCCCTCAACGCCTATCCTGACCATGAGGCTTCACACCCAGCCTGTTCCCCAGCTGGCCATGGGTCGCATGCTCAAGGTCATGACCTGCCTCTATTCAGCTTGGTGTCCACAGTGTCTACCACCGTTATGGAAATCAGGCCCTAGGGCATTGGTTCCAGCATTTTCCCAGTAGGTAATTTTCTACTCTAGGTAACATTTCTATATGACAGCAAGATAGAAATGGTGAACAGAAGAGAAGTTCTTAGGGGTCAGGCACTGCAGAGGGAGGGAGGTTAGGGAGAGTGGTGACAGAGAATGGGAGAGCAGTGTCTGAGACTGGGGTCTCTGATGACCTCATGGCTATGGCATGCTTGGTGCCTGGGAACGTTTCTGTGCAAAGGTGCAGGATGCCTGGTTGCTATGATAATGCCCTCCAAGAAGGGGTTCCATGCTGGAGTCTTATCAGCCTCTACCTTGACCTCAGGCACGCAGCTCCTGGAAATAAAGGAACTCTCTTGCTAAACAACCACAATATTTCACCAACTCCACTGCTCTTGAACCTGCCACATAAGAGTAACTTTCTACAATGGACTTTCTTGAGAGCTACACGAAGCTCCTAACATCGCACATTGCACCTGCTGAATGTAACTGCCGAATAAGCTGCACAATGTTGCTAACTCTGTAACTTTCATGAATACAAAGAATAATGCTTGCATAATCTTTAATCTGATCGAGACACATATAATAAAGATTGCTGGTGTAATTCTTTAGACCAGCTTCTCCATCAGAGAGCTGTTATCTTCAAAATCTGCATACCCTCTGTTGTTCCTAGCTGGAACCTGCTAGTTTGGCTGAGCTGGTTGCAGCAGGAGGTAGATGTGGCTACAGGAGATAAATACATTGTATCCTTGAGTTGATGGAATTATTCCTTTATTTTATTTTTTTCCTAATTAATTGGCATCCATTGCACATGTTCATGTGGCTCAAGGTGATATTTCCACACTTGCATACATTGTCCAGTATTCAAATCCACCTCCCGTTCTCCTCCTTCCACACCCCTTCTTCTCATCTTCTAGTAATTGCTACTCTAATTTCATTAGACTATTTTTTAAAATATTTGTTTTTTAGTTGTAGGTGGACACAATATCTTTATTTTATTTTTATGTGGTGCTAAGGATGGAACCCAGTGCCTCCCTTTGTGCTAGGCGAGCACACTACCACTGCGCCATAACCCCAGCCCTCATTAGACTATTTTTAACTTCAACATATAAAAGAGCACACACAGTTCTTGTCTTTCTGTGTCTGGCTCTTTCACCTAGCACAATGCCCTCCAGTTTCATCCATGTTGCTACAAATGATGGGATTTCATTGTTTTTTTGTGGCTGAATAGTTTTCCATTGTTTATATATACCACATTTTCTTTAGCCATTAAAGAAAGGTGAAGGAGGTGATCAGCACTAAGTTAATTACACATTGAGTAATAGTGAATAGTTTCACAACAAGCATGGGTAGCAGTCATCTCTAGGAGCTGCTGCTTTTATTTATTTGTTATAGTGATAGCATCCTGGCTCTGATGTTTCCCATACTTTTGCCCAATGTACCCATCGTGGAAGCTTGGCATAGGGCCCACAGCTGTCCCTGGGTCATTTGGGGAGGGGGTACCAGGGATGGAACTCAGGGGCACTCGACCACTGAGCCACATCCCCAGCCCTATTTTGTGTTTTATGTAGAGACAGGGTCTCACTGAGTTGCTTAGCGCCTCGCCATTGCTGAGGCTGGCCCTGTGTCATTTCTTAATACTGCATATTAATCTACAATTATCTGCAAGAAGATCCATTAAAATGATAAATGAAAAAATAAAAGTTATATGAGCAAGCTCTTTTTAGGCAGTTTAAATTTTGACATTTCCCTTTTCCTCTTGAACTCAAATTTCTTTTCACATTCCCCTATGGTGCACTGTCACCAGACCTCCTTGGCTTCAAGTGACCTGTGCAACCTTCTTCAATAGTGTAAATATCTCCACTTCATTCTAGACGTGCTGGGACCACATAGGTGCATAGCAGACCTTGGCAAAGCCGGCTTTCCAGATCAATGTAAAAAGTTAGCCACTCAATCCCCTTCCTCTGCTCCTCTGATCTCTCTTCTGTTTTTATGGTATCCCCTCAGTTTTGTTTTGTTTTGTAACCATTATTTTGCTCAAGTTTCTGCCTGTGAGAGGAAACATTTGACCTTGACTTTCTGAGTTTGGCTTATTTCACTTAGCATGATGTTTTCCAGTTCCATCCAAATAATTATAGCAAATGCTATAATTTTATGCTTTTTTATGGCCAAGTAAAACTCCACTGAGCATATACACCACATTGTCTCTAGTCTTTTGTCTGTTGGGTCACCTAGGCCTGTTCCATAGCATGGCTGCTGTGAAGTGAACTTCTATAAACATTGACGTGATTCCATTTTTATAGTATGCTGATTCTAGATCTTTTGGATGTATTCCAAGGAGTGGGATATCTGGGACATACAGTGGTCCCATTCCTAGTTTTCTGAGGAATCTCCACACTGATTTCCAGAGTGAGTAGGGGCACTCATTTCACGTCATCCCCACCAACATTCATTATTATTTGAATTCTTGATACTTGCCATTCTCACTGGAGTGAGATGAAATATTAGTGTAGCAGATTGTGACGCCTCCAGCCTTGTTCTTTTTTCTCAGGGTTGCTTTGGCTATCCCAGGTATTTTATTCTTCCAAATGAATTTTAGAACTGTTCTTTCTGTTCTGTGAAGAATGTCATTGGTATCTTGATGATAATTGCATTGAATATATCATTTTGACAATAGTAATTCTGCCTATCCAAGAACATGGGAGGTCTTTCGATCTTCTAAAGTGCTTTACAATATTTTTCTTCAGCGTTCTATTATTTTAATTGTAGAGATCCTTCACCTCTTTTGTTAGATTAATTCCCAAGTATTTTATCTTAAAATTTTTTAGGCTTTTATGAGTTGGATAGTTTTCTTAATTTCTTTTTCAGCAGATGTATTATTGGTGTATAGGAAAGCAATTCAAAATCTTGTATCCTACTACTTTGCTGAATTCATTTATCAGTTCTAAAAGCCTCTGGTGGAGTTTTGGGGGTCTTCTACATATAGAATCATCTCATCAGCAAACAGACAATTTGACTTTTTCTTTTGTATTTGTATTCTTTTAATTTCCTTCTCTTGCTTGATTGTTTTGGCTAGAGTTTCAAGGATTATGTTGAATAGGAGTGCTAAGAGTGGATATCTTTGTCTTGTTTCTGAATATAGAGCAAATGCTTTCAATTTTTATCCATTAAATATAATGCTGGCCTTGGGTTTGTAATATCTATCCTTTATGGTGTACAGGTAAGTTTCTTCTAACCTTAATTTCTCTAGTGTTTTAAACAAGAATGGATACTGGACTTTGTCAACTGTTTTTTTCTGCCTGTATTGAGATAATAATGTGGTTCTTGACCTTAAGTCTATGTGATGAGTTACATTTAGTTATTGTTGTACATAGAACCAACCTTGCATCCATGGGATGAAACCCACTTGATCATAGTGCAATATATTTTAATGTGTTTTTGTATGCAGTTTGCCAATATCTTTGGACATAATATCTTTATTTTGTTTACTTATTTTTATTTTTATTTTTTATGTGGTGCTGAGGGTCAAACCTGATGCCTCATTTGAGCAAAGCAAATGCTCTACTACTGAATCAAAACCCCACCCACCACCAGTTTGTTAATGTTTTATCAAGAATTTTTGCATTGTGTTCATCAGGGATATTGGTCTGAAATTTTCTTTCCTTGATGTGTCATTGTCTGGTGATACTGGCTTCATGGAATATACTTGGCAGTGTTCCCTTCTCTTGTGTTTCATAGAATAATTTGAGGACAATTAACATTAGTTCTTCTTTTTTGTTCATTTATTTTAATTAGGTTTACATGACAGCAGAATGCATTTTGATTCATTGTACACAAATAGAACACAATATTTTACTTCCCTGGTTGTACACAATATAGAGTTACACCATATGTGCAGTCATACAGAAACCTGGGCTTTGTTGTCCCTCCTATTCCACCATCTTTCCTGCCTTCATGTCCTATCCCTTCTCTTCCCTCCCCTTTGACCAATGTTTCTCCATTCTTCCCATACCCCCTCCCCCATTATGGATCAGCATCCACTTATCAGAGAGAACATTCGGCCTTTGGTTTTTAGGGATTGGCTTATTTGGCTTAGCATGATATTCTCCACCTCCATCCATTTACCTGCAAATGCCATAATTTTATCCTCTTTTAATGCTGAGTAATATTCCATCATGTATATATACCACAGTTTCTTTACCCATTCATCTATTAAGGGGCATGTGGGTTGGTTCCACAGTGTAGCTATTGTGAATTGAGCTGCTATAAATATTGAAGTGGCTGAATTACTGTAGTATGCTGTTTTTAAGTTCTTTGGGTATAGGCTGAGGAGTGGGATAGCTGGGTCAAATTGTGGTTCTACTCCATATTTTCAAAGAAATCTCCATACTGCTTTCTAGATTGGTTGCACCAATTTGCAGTTCCACCAACAATGTATGAGTGTGTCTTTTCCCCCACATCCTTACCAACACTTGTTGTTTGCATTCTTGATAGCTGCCATTCTGACTGGCATGAGATGAAATCTTAGAGTAGTTTTGATTTTCATTTCTCTAATGGCTAGAGATGTTGAACTATTTTTATGTATTTGTTGATCGATTATATATCGCTTCTGAGGACTGTCTGTTCAGCTCCTTGGCAGATTTAGTGAATGGGTTGTTTGTTTTTTGGTGTTAAGTTTTTTGAGTTCTCTATATATCCTGAAGATCAGTGCTCTATCTGATGTGTTGTGGCAAAAATTTTTTCCCATAATGTAGGCTCTCTGTTCACTTCATTGATTGTTTCTTTTGCTGAAAAGAAGCTTTTTTAGTTTGAATCCATCCCATTTATTGATTCTTTCTTTTATTTCTTGTGCTTTAAGCATCTTGTTAAGGAAGTCTGGGCCTAATCTGACATTATGAAGATTTGAGCCTACTTTCTTCTCAATTTGGCGCAGAGTCTCTGGTCTAATTCCTATGTGTTTGATCCACATTGAGTTGAGTTTTGTGCATGGTGAGAGACAGGGGTTTAGTTTCATTTTGCTGCATATGGATTTCCAGTTCTCCCAGAAACATTTGTTGAAGAGGCTATCTTTTCTCCAATGTATGTTTTTGGCACCTTTGTCTAGTATGAGATAACTACACTTATGTGGGATGTATCTGTGTCTTCTATTCTATACCATTGATCTACATGTCTACCATGCTGTTTTTGTTTTTATAGCTTGGTAGTATAGTTTAAGATCTGGTGTTGTGATGCCTCCTGCTTCACTCTTCTTGCTAAGGATTGTTTTGGCTATTCTGGGTCTCTTATTTTTCCAAATGAATTTCATGATTACTTTTTCTATTTATATAAAGAATGATGTTGAGATTTTATTTGGAATCACATTGAATCTGTATAGTGCTTTGCATAGTATGGCCATTTTGACAATATTGATTCTGCCTATCCAAGAGCATGGGACATCTTTCCATCTTCTAAGGTCTTCTTCAATTTCTTTCTTTAGTTTTCTGCAATTTTCATTGTAAAGGTTTTTCTCCTCTTTGGTAAGTTGATTCCCAAGATTTTTTTTTTTTTGAGGCTACTGTGAATGGGGTAATTTTCTACTTTCTCTTTCATAGGATTCATCACTTATATATAGAAATGCATTTGATTTATGGGTATTGATTTTATACCCTGCTACTTTGGTGAATTCATTTTTTAATTCTAAAAGTTTTCTGGTGGAATTTTTTGGATCCTCTAAGCAAAAAATCATGTCATTGGCAAATAATGATAGTTTAACTTCTCCTTTTCCTATTTGTATCCCTTTAATTTCTTCTGTCTGTTTAGATGCTCTGGCTAGAGTTTCAAGGACTATGTTGAATATATGGTGAAAGAGGACATCCTTGTCTTGTTCCCATTTTTAGAGGGAATGCTTCCAATTTTTACCCATTGAGGATGATGTTATCTTTCAGTTTTGCATAGATAGCTCTTACAATGTTGAGGTATGTTTCTATTATCCCTAGTTTTTCTAGTGTTTTGAACATGAAGTATTTCATCAAATGCTTTCTCAACATCTATAGAGATAATTATATAATTCTTGACTTTAAGTCTATTGATATGATGAATTACATTTATTGATTTCCATATGTTGAACCAACCTTGCATACCTGAGATGAAACTCACTTGATCATGGTGCACTATCTTTTAAATATGTTTTTGTATTTGATTTGACAGAATTTTATTGAGAATTTTTGCATCAATGTTCATCGGGGATATTGGTCTGAAGTTTTCTTTTTTTGATGTGTTTTTGTCTGGTTTTGGAATTGGGGTGATACTAGCCTCATAGAATGAGTATGGAAAAGGGTTCCCACCTTCTCTATCTTATGGAATAATTTGAGGAGTATTGGTATTAATTCCTCTTTGAAGGTCTTATAGAACTTGGCTAAGAATCCATCTGGTCTTGGGCTCTTTATCATTGGTAAACTTTTGATGGTGTCTTCTATTTCCTTTTTTGAAATTTATCTGTTTAAGTTGTGTATGTCCTCCTGATTCAGTTTGAGCAGATCATATGCCCCTAGAAATTTGTCAATGTTTTGGGGATTTTCTATTTTACTGGAGTATAGATTTTCAAAATAGTTTCTAATTATCTTCTGTATTTCAATAGTGTCTATCATGTTATTTCCCTTTTCATCTCAAATTTTAGTAATTTGAGTTTTCTCTCTCCTTCTTTTCATTAGGGTAGCTAAGGGTTTATCAATTTTATTTATTTTTTCAAAGAACCAGCTCTTTTTTGAATTGTTTCCTTTGTTTCAATTTCATTGATTTCAGCCCTGATTTTAATTATTTACTGCCTTCTACTTGTTTTGGTGTTGATTTGTTCTTCTTTTCCTAGAGCTTTGAGATGTAATGTCAAGTCATTTATTTGTTGACTCTACCTTCTTTTAATGAAAGCTCAATGCAATGAATTTTCCTCTTAGCACAGCATTCATAGTGTTCCAGAGATTTTGATATGTTGTATCAGAGTTTTCATTTACCTCTAAGAAGTTTTTTATCTCCTCCTTGATGTGTCTGTTACTCATGCATCATTCAGTAGCATGTTATTTAGTCTCCAGGTGATGGATTATCTTCTATTTTTTATTTTATCATTGAGTTCTAATTTCATTCCATTATGGTCTGATAGAATGCAGGGTAGTATCTCTATTTTTTGTATTTTCTAAAAGTTTCTTTGTGGCATAACATATGGTCTCTTTTAGAGAAGGATCCATGTGCTGCTGAGAATAAAGTTTTTTCACTTGTTGATGGATGAAATATTCTGTATTTGTTAATTCTAAATTATTGATTATATTATTGACTTCTATGGTTTCTTTGTTTAGCTTTTGTTTGGAAGATCTATCCAGTGGTGAGAGAAGTGTGTTAAAGTCACCCAGTATTATTGTGCTGTGGTCTATTTGATTCTCAAAATTGAAAATGATTTGTTTGATATACATGGATGCTCCATTGTTTGGAGCATAGACATTTATGATTGTTATGTCTTCTTGATGTATGGCTCCATCAAGCATTATAAAATGTCCTTCTTTATCCTTTCTGACCATCTTTGGTTTGAAGTCTTTATCTGATATGAGGATGGAAACCCCTGCTTGTTTATGTGGTCCATTTGAGTAGTATGTATTTTCCCATCCTTTCACCTTCAGTCTGTGGATGTCTTTTTCTATGAGATGAGTCTTTTGAAGACAGCATATTGTTGGGCCCTTTTTATAAAATCCAATCTGACAGTCTGTGTCTTTTGATTGATGAGTTTAGGTCATTAACTTTCAGGCTTATTATTGAAATATGGTCTGTATTCCCATTCACTTTGGTTTATTTTGGGTTTTTTTTTAAATGTTTTTTAGTTGTTGATGGATCTTTATTTTATTAATTTATTATTTATATGTGGTGCTGAGGATCAAACCCAGTGCCTCATGCATGCTAGGCAAGCGCTCTACCACTGAGCCACAGCCCCAGCCCCTATTTTGGGTTTTTAACTTGAATTATTTTCTTCTTTGATTGGCTTTTCCTTTAGTGTAGTTCTTCCCTTTGCCAACTTTCATTGTTGTTTTTCATTTCCTCCTCATGAAATATTTTGCCTAGAATGTTCTCTTGTGGAGGCTTTCTCACTGTAAATCTTTTAACTTTGATTTGTCATGGAAGTTTATTATTTTGTCATCAAATTTGAAGCTTAATTTTGCTAGATATAAGATTCTTGGTTGGCACCCATTTTCTTTTAGAGCTTGGTATATGTTTTTCCAGGATCTCCTGGCTTTGAGGGTCTGGGTTGAGAAATCTGCTGAAATCCGAATTGGTTTCCACCTGTATGTAATCTGTACCCTCTCTATTGCAGTTTTTTAAATTCTATCCTTGTTGTGTATGGTAGACATTTTCATTATAATGTGCTTTGGTGTGGATATGTTGTAGTTTTGTACATTTGATGTCCTGTAAACCTTTGTATTTGATTTTCTAATTCATTCTTCATGTTTGGGAAATTTTTTGATATTATTTCATTGAAGAGATTGTACATTCCTTTGGTTTGTGTCTCTGTGCCTTCCTCTATCCCAATAATTCTTAGGCTTGGTCTTTTGATGTTATCTCATAATTCTTGGATGTTTTGTTCATGGTTTCTTACCATCTTCATCGTGTGGTCAACTTTATTTTCAAGATCATATATTTTGTCTTCATTGTCTAAAGTTTTATCTTCCAAGTGGTCTAGTCTGGTGGGGATGCTTTCTATTATTGTTTTTTTTTAAATTTGGTTTATTGTTTCCTTCACTTTTTACCCCAGAGTCTTCATCTCTTTCTTGAAGTAATCTTTTGTTCCCTGTATTTTCTCTCTTATCTCTTTGTTGGAGTTATCAATTGTTGCCTATAATTGCTCTCTTATATTATCCTGTGCTTCACAGATTATTTAAATTATGTATGTTCTGAATTCCTTCTCTGATATTTCATCTACTTTGTTGTCAATGGATTCTATTATGGTAGCATCTTGGTTTGTTTGGGGCATTTTCTTCCCTTGGTTTTTCTTGTTGTTCATGTGTCTTCCCCTCTACCAATGCCAATCTGAGGTATTACAGTTTCTACCTATAATCTTGTAGTGTTCTTGCAGATTACCAATACCTCACCTCTGTTGTAACTGATCTATAGGTACCTCAGATATGATCTTCCTGGTCCTGGCTGTTGTATGCAGATGGGAGTAAGCCAGGAAAGCTGTCCATTGATAAATGAGGGCTGCAGCATGGTCTGTCTCCTCCTCTGTGCATGTGCAATCTCACGTTAGTTCTTCTTTAAATGTCTGGTATAACTTGACTGGAACCCATCTGGTCCTGACCTTTTATTTCTTGTAAGGCTTTTAATATTTGTTCCAATTTTATTACTTGATATTGGTCAATTTGTATTTTCTATGTCATCCTGGTTCAATTTAGGTAGACCATATGTCTCCAGGAATCTGTCAAACTAAAAAAATACTATTAATCAAATGGACCTAAAAGACATCTATAGAATATTTCATCCATTGACAACTGAATTCACTTTATTCTCATGACACATGTAACATTCTCTGTAATAGATCACATATTAGGACACAAAGCAAATGTTAGCAAATATGAAACAATAGAGATAATTCCTTGCATCCTATCAGATAACAATGGAATCTAATAGAAATCAATAACAAGGAAAAAACCCAAACTATTCTAACACCTGGATAAATAATACACTTTAAAAATGTTTCTGTAGTTGTGTATGGACAGCATGCCTTTATTTAATTTATTTTTTTTAATGTGGTGCTGAGGATCAAACCCAGTGCTTCACACATGCTAGGCAAGCACTCTGCCACTGAACCCCAGTCCAAGCCCAATGATACAACTTTAAATGAGGAATGGACCATAAAAAAATCAGGGAAGAATAAAGAAGTTTCCTAGCATCAATAGAGATACAACATATCAAAATCTCTGGGATTGTATGGCCATTCTAAGAGGGGAATCTATAGTAACCAATTACTATATTAAAAAAAATAGAATGACAACAAATACTCCAATGCTCATCTCAAGGCCCCAGAAAAAGAACAAATGAATACTAAAATGAGTAGAAGATAGGAGATAATTGAAATCAGAGGTAAAATTAATAAAATTGAATATAAAAAATGAACACAAAGGATTGATGAAATGAAGCATTGTTCTTTGAAAAGATAAACAATGTTGAGAAGCCCTTAGCCAAACTAACCAAAAGAAAGAGAAAGAAGACCCAAATCAACAAAATCAGACATGATGTCACCATAGACACTACTGAAATCCAGAGGATCATTAGAAAATATTTTGAAAATGTGTACTCTAATAAGCTAGAAAATTGTGAATATATTGATAGAAATGTAACTTTTACATACATGAATACATTTCTGTTCCTCCTTTCTGCACAAACATAGAAATCCCACACTGTTCTGTGATCTCTCCAAAGTCCTGAGTTGCTCTGCTCATACAACCTCATCAATAACAACAGCAGTTTAGCTTTTATCATCCTATGCGTTTTCACTCTTTTGGTCTCTCTTCTCATATTTTCTTCTCCATTCTGAGAATTTCACCAGCCAGGGAAAAGTCCAAAAGCTTTTTCTACCTGTGGGTCTCCCTTCTCAGTCATCTCCTTGCTCTATGGCACTGGATGTTAGTTAGCTTCACAATATTATAACAATTACCTGAGATGATCTACTTCTAAAGAGGGAAAGTTGGTTTTTTGCTCATAGTTTTGGAGTTTCCAGTTCATAACGGTTGATCACATGACTTTGGGCCTGTGACAAAGATCACCCCATGAGGGGCAGAGTGCATGTGGCAGAAAAAATCTACTTACCTTATGGAAGTGAAAATAAAAGGAAGAGACTGGGGTTCTGTCGTTTCTTTCAAGGGCCTGTCCACAATAACCGGGGACTTCACACTAGGCCTTGCCTCTCTAAGTTTCCACCATCTCCCAGTTCCACCAAGCTAGGGACCAAGCCTTTAACACAGCCTTTAACACATGGGCCTTTGGGAGAGACACACTTAAGATCAAATTTCTAGCCCTGGCCTTGGGAAATACCGAGGTTCTGCAGCCATTCTGTCCTCAACAAGTGTTGTGTGGCCTCAGTGATATGCACAATGGTCACCCCCATGCTGAATCCCATCATCTATAGTCTGAAGACCAGGGATGTGAAGGGTCCCTGAGGAGACATGATGGTGCCTCTCAGTAAAGGGGCCATTGCTGGACTCTTCTGAGTGGCCATGTGCCTGACACTCCCAATCCTTGACTTCTTCTACTTTTACATGTTTTAAAGCAACTCTTTTCTGGGGTTTTCCTTAGGGTCTTTCACTGCCCTACCTACTTTTCATTATCAATTGGATCGACCTTTTTACTTTTCAACTAATCATGTTAACTTTTTTTTAAAAAAGTTTTAATTAGTGCATTCTATTATTCATAATACCGGGGTTTGTTTTGACATCATCATACATGGAGTATAATTTGTTCCAGTTTAGTTTCTAGTATTTCCTCGTTCCCTCCCATTCTCCCTGCCCATCTTTCCCTCCCTCCACTTACAGGTTTGAGGACTGAAATTGACCTAAGTATGCTATGTACACATATGAACATACCACAGTGGATTTCTCACCTTTATGTGTGTCTACAAAGCACCAGTTAAATAAAACAATAGAGTGATTTTCATTTTAATTAGTGCAGCCTGTCAATTTTTTCAGTCATCTACAGTAATGATTTGTTTTTGATTTTTTTAATAAATCAAATCTTGCACATTTAAATTTACATCTTTGGAAGTGATGCTATTTGTGCTTCTTTGGAAACACTACCCTGAAAACTTATTTACAGAGATGTGTTCTGAGGTAATACAAAACAAATTCAAAGTTTTCCTTCCATTTTATTTCATTTCTCTCCTTTTGATCACACCCAATTTACTGAATTTTTCTCCTCATACACAATATGGTTTCCTTAAAATTCAGTACTATGACTTATCTGCGTTTGCAACTGTGATGTCAAGTACAGTTCTTTATGAGGCTCTGTAAATCAAGATGCTCTCTTCGGTCTGATGTTAGGTGGTTTCTAGAGAAACATTATAATAATAGTAGTTGACACTCAAATGAAATACAAACCTTCTTATGTAAACTCCTAGATCTGGAATTCTCTCCCAAAGAAAATGTCATCAAATGTTGTAGTCTTAGGAATAAACTCCAAAGTAAGAGTTCTTAAGGGTCTCTTAATATTTTAAAATGTAAATTTCCTGGTATATTCATGAGCATCTTTTCACATTTATGAGTTAGTTGTATTTATTATCCTAAATCATAAGTTCATATATTTCAATGCTTTTTCTTAATTTTCTTTAAATAAATTCTAGCTTGTTTTAAATAATTTGCATATGTCTAGTTTGCTACTTTGGATTTAATGTAATTATAAAAATGGTTACTAAAATGTTGGTTTCTGTAACATGCAATATTATGTATTTTCCCTAGCTTTTCTTTTGTTTTTTATTGTTTTAACAATATTTATGTGGTATGGTGTGACAAGTTGATGTACGTACACAGCCCATAATGATCAAAGCAGATTTGCTGTGGCAGGATGAGTCTTTCTTTCACTGCATTATCTTGACAATGACTTTTCTACATTTTCTTCCATATTTAAGGCTCTTTGTGTGAGCTTTGGCTTCATCAGCTAATCCAAGGTAATGTCCCTATCTATGGTTAGTCTGTTAGAAAACTTTTCATGGGGACTTCACTTGGAGATATGTATTAGCTAATCATTATTTTTCTCTTTTGCCAGTGATTGTGGTAGAGACTGTGGACACCATGCTGGGTAAGAAAACAGAATCCTGACAATAAGAAGAAAAGTTGATGCTTAGTCATGAAGCACACTGCTCTGTAAAAGTCCACATGATCAGGAAGAGCAGTTGAGATGGCGATGTCTGCAGGCATGGGACCTACAAGAGCAAAACTGTGGTCTTGGGATTACTTCTAGGGCAAAATTACACAAGAGGCCTTGATTGCCAAGTATGGTTTCTTCATGGAAGGAGTACAACAATTCATTATATCTTCTAATGTCAACAAGAAAAAATAAATTCTTTTGATATATGCCACTTGAGAAATTATTCTCCAGAAATCCATGTTGACCCCTGAGATAAAAGGGAATCACCATATTTCTAATCCAATTTTGAAGATAACTTTGAGGAAATACAGAAATGATGGAGGAAATATTAGATATGTTTAGATGTCAGAGAGAGTACAAAGCTTAGCAAGGAGAATTAAATAACTGATAGAGAAGTTGTAATCAAGGAAACAAAAACTCTAGAAAATAAATAGAAGGAGCAAATGGCATTTCTACGGTTTGATCAAAATCATTTAATTTCTGGCTCTGAACTTTCTATCCTGCAATCAACAGCAATTTCTAAGATCCAGGAGATTTTATAGTTTCCCTCCCTAAGAGCCTTCTCAGAGCGCTCTTGATGTCCTTATTCCTCAGACTGTAGATGAAGGGGTTCAGCATGGGGGTGACCACGCTGTACATCACTGAGGCTGCTGCACTAGAGTGTGCATTCTGGGTCACATCAGAACTAAGGTACACTCCCAGGAGTGTGCAATAAAATAAGGAGACCACAGAGAGGTGAGACGCACAGGTGGAGAATGCTTTGTACTTCCCCTGAGCTGATGAGATGATGCGGATGGAGGAAACGATCTTAGAGTAAGAGTAAAGAATACCAGCAAGGGATCCACCACCCAGCAGCCCAGCTACAAAATACAGCACCATATTATTTAAGAATGTGTCAGAACAGGCAAGGTGGACCAACTTATTTGGTTCACAGAAAAAGTGAGGGATTTCCATGTCTGAGCAGAAGGACAGTTGCAACACCATTAAGGTTTGTAGTAAAGAATTGAGGGCACTCGTGATCCAGGATGCCAGAACCAGCAACACACAGAACTGGGGCTTCATGATGACCATGTAGTGCAGGGGGTGACAGATGGCCACATACCGGTCATAGGCCATCACAGTCAAAAGGAAGTTGTCCAATCCTACAAGCAATGTAAAAAAATAAATCTGTATGATGCAGCCTTCATACGTTATGACCTTGCTCTGTGTCTGGATATTCACCAGCATCTTTGGGATGGTGGTGGAGGTGAAGCAGATGTCCACAAAGGACAGGTTGGAGAGGAAGAAGTACATGGGTGTGTGCAGGTAGGAGTCTGCAATGGTGGCCAGGATGATGAGCAGGTTCCCCAGCACAGTGACCAGGTACATGGAAAGGAAAAGCCCAAAGATGAGGGACTGCAGTTCTGGGTCCTCTGAAAATCCCAGAAGAAGAAATTCCAGAATTTGTGTGTCATTTTGTGGTTCCATGTGCTATAGGTGAACACCAGGAAAGAGAAAAACAGCACAGCCAATTTTTGTATCGGATTCTTTTGCACATCCTCTGTGTGGTCTCTGATTAGGAATTTCTGTTCTTCTCTGCCTTGTCCTCAATATATTTCATATTCTACAGTTTTCACGAGCAATTCTTCCATGCGCCTGAGGAATGTAAATTGAGTTAAAACAACGTTCCTAGCACTGTCCAGGCAGTGAGCCCTTTGATACAAAAGCACCTACAATCCAATCCTGAAGAAGGAACATTAGTAGATGAATTAGTTCAAATAACAGAGTTAGAACAAGATTTTTAATGCTTACACCATAAAGAAAGGATACCTGTTTAAAGAGAGAGAAAGAGATTTAAATATTACAGGAAGTATTCATATGATGAAGCAACTCATGGCATCCTGTAAACATGGATGAGTTAAAAACAAAAACAGAAAAAGCAGTAATCACATAACACTTATAGTGTAACTGCTCTGAATCCAACATGGACAGGTGGAAAGAAGAATAGGTAGGGGGAAGTGCTACTTTTTATATAGGTGCAGGACAAACAGGCAAAACAGTTGGTATTTGAAGAGACTTCAAGGAGGAGGGACACATGAGGCTGTCTGTAGGAGCCTGTGCCTGCCTGCAGGAGCCCACCTGGAGGTGGGAACAGCGTATGGTGCACATGTCCAAGTTCAAAAGGGAGCCATAGAGGCAACCAAGATGAGCAAGAGGGAAGTGGAGAGATTGTGTCTGAATGTCGAGGAAGGATCTGGCCTCCAGGCTGCTGCAGAGGTATTAAATTTCTCAAGAAGCAGAGGGTTTTTGGACTACATTTTGTCCCTTTTGCTTTGTTTCAGGCAGCTTTGTTGAGGTGCAGTTGATACCTGAAGAACTGCAGGTATATAGTGTGCATGGTTGGATATATTTAGATACATGCAAACCCTAGTGATCCCATCACCGTGTGCCATGTTTTAGACACATCTACTGATGCCCAGAGTGTCCTTGTGTCCCTTCCAGTTCATTTTTCCTGTGCTAAGAACACTTAACATAAGGTCTACCCTAACAGCAAGTTTGTACACACACAATGGCATATGGGTGTCAATTGGCAGTATGTCATAGAGCAAGCCCCTAGAAACCCGTCACCTTATATAAATATACCTTTATCCCCATTAAAAACCCATGCTTCCTACCTCCACTACACCATCACCACCATCAAATTCTGGCATCCTTGAGTTTGACTATTTTAGTTATTTATTTAAGTGCAATTATGTATTATTTTGATTTCAAAAGTATCTGATGAATCCAATTGAATCCCTCCTGATTTCTCTCTGTGGGTTAGGATCAGGTGTCTGTATTGTGAGAATCACAATTTGGCCAGAGAAGGGCTCTATAAGAAAAGATCCTTCCAGGTCAATGCTCCTGGTAAGCATAGATGCAAAGTCCTAGTAATGCTCCACAAAGTACTAGTAACACCGAATTCAACAGCATGTTAGAAGCATTATCTTGTCCCCCTGTTCCCTCCCTCTACTAATATTTCTCAGATGTATTTATAGTTTATTTTAGTGTCTTGTGTTGAATTCACTGTGGTATATTCATGTACTTAGGGAAGTTTGGGAGGGGGAGAAGGGAAGTGCTGGAGACCGACATGGAGCAGATTAAATTCCATGCTTTTGTGTTTATGTCAAAATGTATCTTACTGTTGTACATAACAAAAAGTTGATAAAAAATTTAAAAATTTAAAAAAAACACGAGTCTTACTTTTGAATCTAAGAGTTCAGGTACAGCTGCTCTGAGGACTGCTCACTCTGTAGCAATCTATAGAGTCCTGTACCTGTCATGGCAACCTGTCCACTTGTTCATAGGACTTATCCCCAAGGGTGTTATAACATGGGTGTATTGATTTCATTGTTGTCTGCAGTATTTGGCAGTACACTGTAAAGTCCAAATGAGCAGAGATCTTACCTGCTTTGTTCATTTTTGTGTTTTCATGAAGGTGGGAATTTACATAGGAAAAGAAAACATAAGAAATTTAGAGTTTGTACACTAAATAGAATGATCGAGCTAATGAAATGCACTCAAAACAACTGCAGGAAATGAAATTCAGTGATAACCTAAAATAAATTCTCAACAAAACTATCTAAAATAGCAATCATTTAATCAATCAATCTAGGTCTCTAAGTCAAGATTTAATTGACAAAGAAGTAGAAATAAAAAAATAAAAACAGGTCTTTTTAAGAGCAAGGAAGAAACAATATCTAAGGTTATAATTTCATCTTGTATATAAGTGACGTGAAATGTGCTTATGACATAGTAGAAACAGAAATGAAATTAATAACAGTGATTAAAATATTACCATATCTTCTCTGTGATTTCTCACCCTCTGTGTGAGCTGGAATCATTAAATGCATGATCTTCCTTATTTCTCACAGGAACCCCAAGAAACCAATTTTTGTGCCTATTGTACAAAATGAGGATCCCCCACATACACTGACATTTTTATGTATAAAAATATGCTTATAAAAAAAGGTATAGGCCATCCTTGGTAAAATGCAAAACAATGTATTCCACAAGATGGTAAGAGATGATTGTTTTATGAAAAGAAAAACAGTCATAAAAAAAAGGGGCTGGGGTGTGGTTCTGTGGTAGAGCGCTTGCCTAGCATGCGCGAGGCATGGGTTGGATTCTCAGCATCACGTATAAATAAATAAAATGAAGGTCTGTTGACAACTAAAAAATTTTTAAAAAGGCAAAACTGTCATAACAAGGAAAAGCAGATAAGAAATAAGGCAGCAACAGGTATAAAAGGCAATTTAGAGATATAAGGATGGAGAAGAACTCTCTGGACTTAAAGGTGAGGGGATGATGAGGATTCAAGGTGACTGGCAAATTTGTTCACACAAAATTCATCAAGTTTCACGTACCCACTCTTCCAAAAGACATCTGTACATGTACAAGAGAACTAGATGGCAAGAAGAAAATTCAGTGGAAAAAAACTTCCAGTACTTCCTTTGAGATTCAAAATGTAAAAACAGACCCCAGGAAAACAAAGAACTTACACAATTTGGAATTACAAAGAGTAGGAAAAAACTAACAAATTTCAAAATATATTCAGCAGCAACAGTAGTGAAAGAATTTCAGTGTGTCATCCTTAGTTTTCCCTTTACTTAGCAAATAAAAATTTGTTTTTCATGTGAATACTCGGCATGAAAGAGCGTATTTTGAAATGTCTCATGAACTGTTACTACAAAGAAGTATTTGTATGCAGAGCATTAGTCTGATCTTTGTAATGAAGAGAGAAACAGGCTCAAATAGACTTTGTGTTAAAAACTAAGAAGGAGCTTCATGCATAGCTCTCTATGCCTGATATACAATTTTATTACCCCTTAATGGTGAATCTCCTTGGATATGTTCCAATTTTGTAGGAAATACTGTACACCACCTCCTCATTTAGTCCCATCCATTCTTGTTGGTAATGATCTACACACTGCAGAGTCTAAGAAATATACCCTTTCAAACACATTCAATAAACTGCAAATAAGTTAGTCAGAGTTGCAAACAGACACAGTGACTTTCAGCTCTGGGCTTGGCTGGCTTTGTTCTCAGGTGACCTGAAGTAAATTTTTTCAGCTTCCATTCTATTTTTTTTTTTTTTTTTTTTGGTACTGGAGATTGAACTCAGGGGCACTCGACCACTGAGACACATCCCCAGCCCCATTTTGTGTTTTATGTAGAGACAGGGTCTCACTGAGTTGCTTAGCGCCTCGCCGTTGCTGAGGCTGGCTTTGAACTCGCAATTCTCCTGTCTCAGCCTTCCTAAATGCTGGGATTACAGGCTTGCGCCACCGCGCCCGGCTTCAGCTTCCATTCTTACAGAAGTGTTTGAACAACACCTTTGGGGCTCTCAGACTCACCTGGCTGTTGTCTCTGAGAAGCAATCTCCCAGTAGAAGTCTGGATTCCTCCTTGTTTGGTTGATGATGGAGACTGAGTCTTTGTTCCCATAAGATGGTATGAAGTAGCGAAGCATCAGTTCCTAGCCTGACTCAGTACTCAAAATAAAGACCATGTCGTGTTCAATCCATGGTTGTATCCACTGAGTGACATCAGAGGGTCTATTATATCTCCCTGTGTCTGCTCATTAGGTACATTTCCTCTAGTTACTCCAGTCCCTGAGCACCTGATGTCCCTGTGGGATACTGGTCAGAGCAAAAAGAAACTATTCCTGCTCTTTCTATATTCCCAAGAGATCTGGTTAGAAATCAGATGGATCCAGTCTGTTTATCCTTCTCCATGGACCTTCTTGCCTTCCAGAAGTCTAACCTCCTTAGCAATTTGGACTCATTCTTACTTATAATTTCCTCCGAAGTACGAGGTACCTGACTTTCAGTCTTGGAAACCCAAAGAAATGTAGAGGGGACACATCTGATATTGTCAGAAAATGGTTATTTCCCCTTTACCAAGGGAGAAGACTGTTCATTGGTTATAAAACCATGAGAAGTTACCGTAACTCTTGGTTTCATGATGCTTTTGCAGAACACGTAAGGATGTTCATGCTTGGAATACAAGTTAAGAATTATCATTTATGAAACATTTGATAATTATAAAGGATATGTAGATATAGTTACACTTGTTTTGTTATTTAGCACCAAGGCTGTGGTCCAGCATCAGGTCAAGTGCAGGCCTTCCGAGATCTTCTCCACCATGAAGGAGATTTCTGATTTTAGGTGGTCAGATGAGGACTCAGTAGCTCAGCTTCTACCTAAACAAGTTGCCACTTGCCTCTTTAATGCTTCCCTCATAACAGGAAATCAAACTTACAGACCTTGGCTCCTTATATACAAAGTGAGTAGATATCCCTTTCTTCATGAAGTTTCTGTGTGAACTAAATCGTAGATTAAAGCTCACAGCAAATGACCTGCCCAGAGCAGCTGTTCCACAGATAGCAGCCATTGTGACTATCGCCTTGCTTCTCATTGGCTCAGGTCACTGTGATGTCACAAGGGTTTCCTGGCATAGGAAGTGAGTCCAGCTCCGAGCTGCTCCTGGGAGACAGGGAGTGGTGGTGGAGGGGACGTCATCCCAGGACCCAGGCAGGCAGTTCAGAGCCTAAGTCCATCACCCTATGCTGTGTTGGACTCATGGGCGCCATCTCGGACCTGCTCATGATGGCTCAAAGTAGGCACAGTAAGGATTTGGGACTCTTCTAATCTGTTTTAGTATTGTCAGCTCTTGATAATATCTATAAAGATGATGTTTCTTAGTACACCAAGTTACTCCTTATGTCCTCATCTGATGGTGTGGATGACTGGAAGCTGTGAGTTTCTGTTTCTTGCTCAGTTTTGTATCACATGTTGCTAGACCAGGAAAAGATAAACACCTGGAATGCAAAGTAGGATTTCTACTGAATGTCCATTACCTTCACATCATCTTCAAGTCAAAAACTCATAAGTTGGGGGTGTTTGGCTTACTTACTTTTGAGCTCTAGTAGTTTTCATGATCCCAGTTGTGATCCACAATTTTTTAAAAAGGCAAAATTGAACTTCATTAAAATTGTATAAGATTGCTGGTGTGGTGGCATATACCTCTAATCCTGGCAGTTTGGGAGGCTGAGTCAGGATGATCTCAAGTTCAAAGCCAGCTTCAGCAATTTAGTGAGGCCCTAAGCAACTTAGCAAGACCGTGCCTCAATATAAAAATTAAAAAAGGCTGGGGATATGGCTCAGTGGTTAAACACCCCTTGATTTAATCCCTGGAATCAAAAGAAAAATTTGTATAAGATTGCTTATCAAAGCACCCAATGAGTAAAATGTAAAAGGCAGTCATTGATTAGAAACACACATGTACATCCAACAAAGTATTTGATTTCTCCTACAAATTGAAAAGAAAAATACAAAATGGCAATAGATGGAAGAGCCATTATAAGTTGTCAATAAGCACAACAGGCAAAGCATCTGTAATTTGGTCCAGTCAGGGAGATTCAGAGTCCAAACCATGAAGCACCCTGTTCTACCACCCTTGGGCACACTTGTCCAGGCACAGAGTCAGTGCTGCTGTCACCATGAGGTCAGCTGGCTGCACAGAAGTGTTCTCAGGGCCCTCATGACCCTGTCCCTCAGACTACAGCCTGAGGTTCACCATGGGAGTGACCAAGGTGTACAGAATGGAGGCAAACACCCCTGTCCAGGAGGTGTGTGTCCATGTGAAACTGAGGTAGAGCACCAGGCAGGTTCAGTAGGACAGGGAGACAACCAAGAGGTGAGAGCCGCAGGTGGAAAAGGCTTTGTACTTCCTTCCTGCTGTTGAGATCCACAGGACAGAAGCCACAATTTTAGATTAAGAGAAGAGGATCCCAGCAAGAGGAAAAGAAAATCATAATGCTTGTCACCATTTAAAATATAATGCCCTATTGATGAATGTATCAGAGCAGGCGAGCTTGAGGACCTTGGGGAGTTCACAGAAATAGTGTGGGATTTCCACATCTGTGCAAAAAGAGAGCCTCAGTACACTTTAACTCTCAGAAAGGGCTCCCAGCACACTGATGAGCCAGGTCAGGAGAAATAGCTGGGCACAGCATGCAGCTCATGAGGATGGTGTAGTGCAGGGTGTGACAGATGGATACAAAGCAGTCATAGGCCATCACGGTAAGAAGTAAATTATCCAACAGTCCAAAAACTGTGAAAAAGTACATTTGGGTGATGCAGCCTGCATACGTAATGACCTTGCTGTGTGTCTGGATGTTCACCAGCGTCTTTGGGATGGTGGTGGAGAAGCAGCAGATGTCAGAAAAGGACAGGTTGGAAAGGAAGAAGTACATGGGTGTGTGCAGGTAGGAGTCTGAGACAATGGCCAGGATGATGCCCAGGTTCCCAAATATGGTCACCAGGTACAAGGACAGGGACAGCCCAGAGAGAACAGACTAAATCTCTGGCTCCTCAGTCCCTGGAAGAGACATACTGGAATCTCTGTGTGGTTTTCTGATTCCATGTAAAGAAAACATCTCTGGAGAAAGGCAGCAGCTAGAGGAAGTCAGTCATCCACAGCTATCTCAGGAACCTGGCTGCCTGGAGCTTGGACCCAGTCTTCTGAGGAGAGGAAGCATTGGCTTGTGGTCCCTTTTCTACTGTTGGCCAAAGTGGGGCTTCTTAATGCCACCAAATTTCCGTGTTGTACCATTATCTGGAAAACCCAGACCTAATTTGGTATTCAAGGATGAATATTAACTAACACAAGTAAAAAAATATATAGTTGCAGCAGGAATCAATGAAATACAGATGCAAAATCATGAAAAGATCAACAAAGCCAACTTGGTTTTTTTTTCTGAACAAGATCACTTTCAACTAAAGAAAAAATATAAAAGACTGAATTAAGTGAAATCAAATGAAAGTGTCAAAATGACAGCTGTCACCATAGCTATAAAAGAATCAAAAATATACCATGAAAGATAATATGCCAATATATGGGAACACCTAGAAAAAAATAAAAATAACCTCTGGACACAGCAACCCTACCATGACAGAATCAGGAGAAATGGAAAATCTGAACAGCCTGATAGAAGTGGGGAGAATGAATCAGTGGTTTGATCTCAGGACCCAATAGCATCACCGCTGAATTCTACCAAACATTTGAAGAGCTAATAGCAAGCTTCTTAAACTTCCCTCCAAAACCGAAGTGATAGGAACTCTTCCAAACTCATTCTGTAAGGTGAATGCTACCCTAATACCAATGCCAGACAAAGACACAAAAAATTTTAGGGAAGTATCCCAGATGAAGATCAATGCAAAAATTCTCAACAAAATACTGGTGAACCAAATCCAACAGCATGTTAAACTGATTACACACCCTTATTGAGCAGCATTTATCTCAAGAATAAAAGGACATAGGTCCATCTTGATACATCACAACAACAGAATGAAGGACAAAAACTATCAGACCATCTCAATAGATGGAGAAAGAGCACTTGATAAAATACAACATCAATTCCTGAAGAATGGAGGAACTTTGGATTGGGCAGAAGGGAGGGAAAGGAGAGGAAGGAGTATGGGGAGGGGGTGATGATGGAATGAGATGAGCATTATTATCCTATGTACGTGTGTGATTGCACAAATGGTGTGACTCTGCATTTTGTACAACCAGAGAAATGAAAAGTTGTACTCCATTTGTGTATGAGTCGAAATGCATTCCATTGTGATGTATAACTAATTAGAAAAAATAATAATATAAATTATTAAAAAATTCTCAACATATTAGGTGTAGAAGGAACATTCCTTAGCACAATAAAGGCTACCAGTGACACACCCATGGCTACCATTATACTGAATGAGGAAAATTCAAAAGCTTTTCTTCTAGGATCTGGAACAAAACCAGGATGCCCACCTTCAGTAGTACTCATTATAGTACTGGAAGTTCTACCCAGAGCAAGTAGGTAAGAGAAACAATGAGGCCATCTAAATATGGAAAAAATGAAATCAAATTACTCATTTGCAAAACACATGATTTTTAAGTATATTTCCCATTGCCACATGATTATATAGATAATTATGGAATATAGTAATTACTTAAAATGTGCATACCATATGAAATGATCAAAGAAAGGGTATTAGCATTTCCATCTCCTTAAACATTTATTATTCCTTTGTGTGTGGAGCCCAAACATCTGTTGAGCATTGTGGTTCAGAATAGGCAGACCCTGTCCTCATGGTGTTTGCATTCTGTCCAATGCCAAGAGTCTAACTTCCAGTGGGACCTAGCATAACCAACCCTGAGCACCATTTGTATGAATGTAGAATGAGGTTTGTGATGGTACAGAACACAAAGAATGGACTTCTTATAAAAACTAACAAAGAGAATCCATAGAAGTTGCTAATCTCAGGACTCCATCCATAAAAATATCTAACTACCTCTTTGAATTATCAAAATGTTTATAGATACAGGACTCAGTGACTGCTCTTCACATGGGTTACAAACATGGCATTTTTAAGTGTTTCATAGAATGGCAAATACCAATTGGTTTTCACTGTGGAATCAAAAGATTGTTGATCTCACAGAAGCGGAGAGAACAGCAGTTATCAGAGAGTGGGGAGAGGAAGGGGAACAGGAATGGAGAAGGCTTGATAAATGAGTATACATTTCCAGTTAGGCAGCTGCTGTCAACTTTGTTAATCATTTTCACAGTAGAGTGTCTGTGGTTAATATGAATCATATATTTCAAAATCACTAGGAGGAAGGTTTTTGAATATTCTCAGTACAGTGCAATGGTTAATATTTGGGGTAATGGATATGTTAATTACTCTGATTTGATCATTGCACAATGTATATGTGTCCTGAAATCCATGTTGTACTCTTAAATATGTATAATAGTTAGGTGTCAATTAAAATAAAATGAAACATAAAACCCAATTAGATAAATCAATTTTTTATTTTTTTATTTTTTAAATTTTTTATTAGCTTATTTAATTGCATTTCAAGTCATAGTACATATATAGAGCTCAGTTTTTCCATTTCTCTGGTTGCAAACCAGATCAAGTCACACCAATTGTGTCTTCATACATGTACCAAAGGTAGTGACGACGATCTCAATCAACCATCTTTACTATACCCATTCCCCTTTCCCTCCCCCCACCTCCCTCATGCAGTGTCCAGAGTTCCTCCATTTCTCTTATGTTTCCCTTTCCCAACCCCCTTATGTATCAGCATCCACTAATCAGAGAGAACATTCGGCAGAGATAAATCAATTTTAAAAGGCACAGGAAACATCTCTGTATATTTCATATAAAATGTACACATTTTGTGCTCTTTTTTTTGAATTTTTCATTTTCCTTTCCTTTGTTTTATTTCTCTCCATGTGGATGTTCAATGTTCAAAGTTCAACTATATTGGCACCAAAAAGATATTAGTTTTCAAAAAACTATTAATTTTTTGACTCGTGTTATTTTGTTGGTTCTTGGTCGATAAAACTTGACTTGGGATGCAGCCATAAACAGGAATGTTCTTTCTTCCTTCCTGTCCCTTCAAGGCCACGGGACATTATTAGAACTTTCTCCCCATTTGAGCCGTGGCATTGGCTCTCTGTTTATCAATGAAAGTTTTTATATTTCCTGGGTTTTGTTCTCATTGTTCTGCTGTGCTGGGGATGAAACCCAGAACTAATCCTCCCTCTTTTTCTTTTTCTTTCTTTTTTCTGTGCTGGGGCTGGAACCCAGGGCCTTGCACGTGATAGGCAAGTGCACCATCACGGAACTATATCCTCAGCCTGTTAAACAGAGTACAAAATGGCCAAAGCAAAAAGGAGCTCCAGGATATCATGTGTATGGAACATTTAAGAACAGGAATTTCTGGGTATTATTTGTCCAAACTTTTGGATAAAGGTGAGTTAATATCAACAGCTTTCCTGGTGTTTATTCCCTCCTAAGAGTGCCTGGGCATGACAGGAACCCACTCTTAACATAGCCCAAGAAGACCAGCAGGTTTTCAAGTAGTGTGTGTGTGTGTGTGTGTGTGTGTGTGTGTGTCTTTAGTTTCTGGGCTCAATATATTACAAAAGCTAACTCATAATACAGAGGCCAGAAGATAAAGTAACAAATGGCAATAACAAAGGAGTGAATTTCCACTCACAAGGTACCTTTGCAAGTAACTTAAAACACAAACGCAACATGTGCCCAGAGTCTCCTTGCGTCTTGAGCAGTCAGCAGCAATGAGGTCACTCTGTGCTTCATTATTCTCTGACATCAGCTCACGTCCCTCTCCTCTTTGCTTGTTCTGGTGGTCACACTGTCCATCTGAAACAAGCACCTCTCTTAGGCCTTTGCACTGGCTCTGCCCTTTCCAGGCACACACTTTTGCAGATAACTCCATGGATGCTCCCCACTCTTCTTGGCTCTGTTTTCCAGGGTCACCCTCTGCTTGTCTCTCCTGAACACCAAGCACAGAAGAAGCCTCCTTCTCCACTATCTCCTTCCCATCTGCCTTTTGTTCTTCAGAGCACCTGTTACCTTCTGGCACGCCACAGGATTGTTTCTTTACATTTGCGTGTACTCTTCCTTCATTAGATAAAGGCATATTTGTTTTTTAGCACTAATCAATTACTGCCTAGACAGTGCCTGAAACATAACTGCCACTAAATGACTTTCCTCCAACACATGAGAAAAGTTCAAATCCATAATCTTTGGGGGAAAATCTTTGGGACTGAGAGTGAGACAGGAATTCCAAATCAGAGATGGCAAAGGGTTCCCTAAGGGAAAGCAGTTCCCACCAGAACTGAGGCATTGGTGTCCTAACTGCACAGAAATTACCGCATTCCCATTGGGTTACATTGCACAGTAGGGCCATCTCCCCGCCCTCCCCCCGCCCCGGATACATCAAACACATGGGGACAGAAAATGACACAGAAATTTCATAATTCCTTCTTATGGGATTTCCAGAGGACCCAGAACTGCAGCTCCTCATCTTTGGGCTTTTCCTGTCCATGTACCTGGTCACTGTGCTGGGGAACCTGCTCATCATCCTGGCCACTGTTGCAGACTCCCACCTGCACACACCCATGTACTTCTTCCTCTCCAACCTGCCGTCTGTGGACATCTGCTTCACCTCCACCACCATCCCAAAGATGCTGGTAAACATCCAGACACACAGCAAGGTCATTGGGTATAAAAGCTGCATCATCCAAAAGCATTTATTCCTGCTCTTTTCAGTGGTGGACATCTTTCTCTCCACCACCATAATGGCCTATGACAGCTTTGTGGCCACCTGTCATCCCCTGCACTACATGGCCATTCTGAAGCCCTGGTTTTATGTGTTGCTGGCTCTGGTGTCCTGGGAGGTGAGTGTCTCACATGCATTATTGCAAAGCTTAATGATGTTGTGACTGTCCTGCACAGATTTGGAAATTCCCCATTTTTTTGTTTGTGAACTGAATCACCTGGTCAACTTTGCCTGCTCTGACATCATTCTCAATGAAGTGGAGATGTATTTTGCTGCTGTCTTGCTTGATGGTTTTCTCCTCTCTGGCATCCTTTACTCACACTCAAAGATTGTGTCCTCCATCCCTTAATCTCATCAGCTCAGGGCAAGTGAAAAGCATCCCCCCATGTGTCTCACCTCTCTGTGTTCTCCTTGTTTTATTGCACAGGCCTAGGTGTGTACCTCAGTTCTGCTGTGAATCAAAACTCATGCTCTACACGACAGCCTCAGTGAGATCCAGCATGGTCACCCTCATGCTGAACCCCTTCATCTACAGTCTGAGGAACAGGACATCAAGAGAGCTCTGAGAAGACTCTGGGAGAGAGAAACTAAGAGCATCAGTTGTGCTGAAACTGGAAAAGGGCCCGTGATTGCAGGACTCAGACCCGCAGAGCCAGAAACTGGGTTCTTATCAGAAGGTGGAAGCAGAACTTGCTCCTTCTGTTTTATTCCTGGAGTTTCAGTTCCCTTGATTTCAGTTTCTCCATACAATTCAGTTACATAGTTGACTTGATTGTACCTTCTGCCCTCAATGACATCCAGTCCTCTTTACTGTATCATTTTCCAACTGTTAGGAAGTTATTCCCATCTTTGGAACAGAAATAATTTGAAACTTTCCACCTAACCCAAATGTCCCATTTTTAGGAGTCATTTCATCTCAAACACCACACATGACACTAAATAATTTTTCTTATGTCTGACGAAAAGTTGTCATTATTTGTCTTAATGTGGGAAAAAAATCTGCTTTCTATCATCCAGGCTATATGTATGATGTGATAGTGGAATGAAGTGTGGTGACACTTTCTCACCTGTGCGTGTCACTCCTTCCTGTGTGTTTCTCTTGACCTCTGTCTTGATACCATGTCTTCACACCCCAGCGTTTTCCCCAGCTGGCCATCGGCCACATGCTCAGGGTCAGGACCTGCCTCAGTTCAGCTTGGTGTCCGCAGTGTCTGCTGCATTCAGGGAAATCAGACCCCAGGGCATTGGCTTCGGCATTTTCCAGTAGGTAATTTTCTACTCTAGATAGCATTCCTCCAGGACAGCAAGATAGGAATTGTCCCTAGATGATTGGTCCTTAGTGGTCAGGCACCAGGGATGGAGGAGGATGGATGTGGCTGTAAGAGAGAAACACCAAGTGTCCTTGAGTTGGTGGAATTATCTTTCATTTGTGTTTGATTAGCATGTTTTGGATGCACATGTCACTAGGGTCCAGTGTGATATTTCCTCACATGCATGCAGTGCAGTCTTTAAATGCAGCCTCCTTTTATCCTCCCTCTTCCCTGTTTCTTCCTGACTTTCATAACCATTATTCCAGTCAACTCTTTATGAGAGAGAGCATCCAGTGGTTGTCTTTGTTTCTGGCTTATTTCTCCTAGCATAATGTGCTCCAGTCCATCCATGGGACCACAAAAGCCAGCGCTCCATTCTTCTCTGTGGCTGACTAATATCCTGCTGTGTGCATCCTACCTTTTCTTTATCGATTTCTCCTTTCGTGGGCCCTTACCTTGGTTCCATTTAGCCTCAGTGAATAGTGCCCCAATAAACATGGGCAGCGGGTGTCTCTTTGCTCTGTCCATTTCATTCCTTGCTATCAGTGTTAGCATCCTGACTGTGATATTTTGCCATGATTTGGCCCATCCTGAAAGCTGAGGAAAGGGCACAAGTCTGTCTCTGAGTCCTTTCTTAACTACTGCATGCTTATCTAGAATGATTTCAAAATAAACGTCTAGTTAACACGTCTAATTAAAATGATGAAGACAGTAAAAACTGTCTGAGCAAGCTGTTTGTAAGCAGCTCAGATTTCATGTTTCCCTTTTCCCCTTGAACTCACGATCCCTCTTCAGTTTCTCCCACATAACCGAATACTATCATGGTACATCCTGTGTGTCACGCGGCCCTTATTTTCTTCTAATAAAAGCAGCTCAATAATCAAGCTGAAAGTGGAAATATCTCCACTTCATTCTAGACAATCTGGGACCACTTCGAGGTACAGCAGACCCCAACGAAGCCTGTTTTCCAGATCAATGTAAACAATTAGCTAATGGAATAAACAGAATTGGGGCAGTAAGGAACATTGACACCCAGCCTTCTATTATTATCGCCATCTTCTGTTGACAGGTTAATGGAGACTCCAGGGCAGATGGAAATCTGATCAGGAAATGTGTTTGTTTTTTTTTATGTACGTGAACACTTTCTCCCTCCTCCCTCTGCACATATGTGGAAATCCCACACATTCGGGATCTTCCCCAAATCCCCAGCTGCCCTGTCCAGACAACCTCATCAATAATAGTATGTTTCTATCATCCTATGAGTCTTCCCTCTTACTGATCTCTCTTCTCTTATTTTCTAGTTTGCTCACCCATCCTGAGAATTCTGTCAGCCTGCAGTCTGTCCAAAGCCTTTTCTACTTGTTGGTCTCACTTCTTGGTGGCCTCCTTGACCTATGATGCTGGCTCTGTTAGTCAGCTTTTGATTACTGGAACAAAATCTTGAGAAAAGCAATTTAGAATGTCTTTGGACTCATGGTTTTGAAAGCTTTAGTCCAAAACCAGTTGGCCTTGTGGCTTGGGCTTTAGGCAAGGAAGCAAGTCATGAGGGCCAGGGTACATGTGCAGAGCACAGCTTTCCATCTCATGGCCCAGAACTGACAGAGGAAGAGACTGGGGTCCCAGTCCCCTCTAAGGCCCTGGCCCCAATTACCTAAGATGCTCACCAGATTTCTTCTATTAAAGTGTCCACTACCTCTTATTGATTCCAAGCTAAGAACCAAGCCTTTAACTCACAGGCTTTTAGGGGACACTTAAACTGTAGCCCTGGCCTTGAGGTCTACCTCAGTTCTGCAGTCGCTCTGTCCTCTAGGACAAGTTTGATGACTTCAATGATATGCACTGTGGTCATCCCCATGCTGAAGCCCTTCGCCTACTATCTAAGAAGGAGGGGCATGCAGGGGCCCTGGGGAGACTCCTCAGCAAGATGGTGTCTCTCAGTGAAGGGGTCATGGCAGGACTCTCCTGAGTGGCCACATGCATGACACCTGGATGGCTTCCTCCATCCAGTCCTTGACTCCTTCTGCTTTTACACGTTTAAAGCAACCCTTTCTTTTGGTCTTCCTTTGGGGTCTTTCCTGCCCTACCTACTGTTCATTAAGTTATCTCTTGTATCACTCTTTTTACTTTTTCTTTTCTATTTATTTTTATGGGTTCATAACAGTTATACATTACATTAGGATTCACCTTCACATAATTATAAATGCATGGGATATAATTTGCTCCAAGTAAGTCCCAAGTGCTCCTTTTACCTTTCAACTAATAATGGCAACTTCGTGTGTATACAATTTGTCTCTTTTTCAGTTATCTACAGTTGTGATTTATTTTGAAAAGTTTAATGAATAAAATCTTACAAATTTAATGCACATACTCAGGAGTGAGGCTGTTTGTGCTTCCTTTGGAAACATCGCCCTGGAGACTTTGAATTGATGTAAAGAAATTCAATTGATGTAAAGAAATTAAAGAAAACCTATAAAATGAAAGATATTTCATGTTCATGATTTGGAAAGTAAACTGTTGTTAATGTGACAATACTCTCCAAATGCATCTATAAATTCAGTGCAATTACTAGTTTTTAAATCTCAACTAATCTTCTGTAGAAATTGATAAGCAGATCCTAAAATTCATATGGAAATGCAAGGGACCCCAAAATAGACAAAACAGTCTTGAAAAACAAATAAAAATTGGAGAACCCATACTTAGTGAATTCCAACTTATTACAAAACTACTATAATCCAGACATTGTGACACTGGAACAAGGATGAACATATATACATCAGTGAAATAGAATAGAGAACCCAGAAATAAACCCATTTGTTTCATATTTGACAAGGATATTGAGACAACTCAATGGAAAGAATAGTCTCTTCAACAAAACGTGCTGGGACAACTGGATATCCACATGCAAAAGAATGAAGTTGGCACTAATGTCACATCATATATAACAATTTGATCGATCAAAATCTAAGATCCAAAACCTACAAAAGTTTTAGAATAAAACACAGGCCTAAATCTTTTAGACTACAGTTCCTTAGATATGCTACATAAGTCACAACACACACCAGCGGGAAGCAGAGAGGTGCTTCATTACTGATTGATGGAGACAAAAGTCCCACCTTGCCCGTGGTCTTCACTGATTGGTGGTGAGGAGGCTTTGTTACCACTGAGTGGAAGTTAAATGCCTAATTCTCAATTCTGTGATACCACCCCAGGAAGACGTGCCTTGTTATCCCTGTGTGGATAGAAGTCCAGCTTCAACAAGTGGTCTCCGCTGACACTCTAGGGTGGCCTGGGACTCTGCCACCTGGGATGAAAGTCTTGGTTGTCTTCTCAGCCTTCTTTGTTACCACCACAACAGGGTTTTGGAGTCTCTCCTTACAGCTGAGCAGGGGTGAAAATCCAGGCTTTTCACTCAGCCTTTGGTGGCAACAGGGAGTGTGGCTACAGTTTTTTCTGTGGTGTTTGGCTGGAGTAGAATTTTTTTTTTTGTACTGGGGAATGAACTCAGGGGCATTTTGAGCCACATCCCCAGCCCTATTTTGCATTTTATTTAGAGACAGGGTTGTAGTACAGTTCTTGTTAAGGTGTTTATACTCTGAATTTTTGTCAAAATTTAGACAGGAGATGGTTTTATAGAACTTGAACCAGAAAAGTACAAATAGATTAATTTAGGAAGAAGCTTTCAAGTGGGAAAATAATTCAAACTCATTGACTTTGATTTTGGTAATAACAATACCACTAAGGAAAAGAAGTCAGCATACACAAAGTATTCCTGAAGCCCTACATTTACTGTGGCATTATTCACAATAATCAGTATATGAATTAACCTATCTTCTCATGGACAGATGAGTGGGAAAAGAAAATGTGGTATGTATACACAATAGAATATTATTCAGCCATAAAGATGAATGAAATCTTATCATTAGCAGGATCGTGGATGGGATTGGATGTTCTGTTATGTGAAATAAACCAGAAAACAAATGCTGCATATGCTCTCTGCTGTGTGAAAGTGAAAGAAAAATTGGGGTTAATGTATAATAGTGATTCCTGGAGTCTGGGAAGGATTGGAGAGAGGGAAGAAGAAAGGAAGTGATGTGAGAGAATGGTACCCACAGTTAGAAGGATTAAGTCTTGATGCTCAGCTTGGAGGGACCACACTGTGCAAAAATCTTGTTATATACTTTATAAACACATAAGAGGTCAGAACTCAAAGACAACAGACATAAAGAAATGATGGGGGGAGGGAATGTGATTTACCCAGACCTGATCAGTGCACACTATATACATGTTTGAAATACCACACTGGAGCCCATTAACACATACCATGTTAATACATTAATAAAAATTAAATAAAATTTTAAAAATGACACTAAGTATTTGCCAGTACTGGTAAAGCACCAGCCTGGTGTTGTCTCATTGAATGATTCCAGTAACTCCTTTATGAGGAAGCAAGAGCTTATAGTAACACATTATATATTTTGTAAGTAACTAGGAAAGAGGGGCTCAAAGTCTCCAAAGGTAATAAGGAGGAAATGGAAACATTAATTATCTCCATTTAATCAGTGCTTACTGTGTACATATATTAAAATATTACACTGTACCCATTACTACATAAAATATTTTGTGTTAATTATATGTTTTTCTTCAATTGTTTAAGAAAATGGAATTGTTAACAATGCTGATTCGATCATTATATACTCTATACATGAATTGAATTACTATGCCATATCCCATAAATTTATACAATTAAGAAAATAATTTTTTAAAATAAAATATTTTAAAATATGTATGTCACAAACATTGATAAGATAGTAGGAAGAATTGGACATTATTACTCGGTGTGCATACCTGATTACATGACCTGTGTAAGTCTACATCATGTACAACCATATGAATGAGAAATTATACTCCCTTTATATATGATGTGTCAAAATGCATTCTACTGTCATGCATAACTAATTAGAACAAATTTTTAAAGAAGAAATTTTTTAAAAATTGATAAATTTAAAAGCTAGGGGAAAATATGTGATATGTTATATATTGTGGAAATTGTCTCATTATTGTAATTATTTAACTATCTGTATTTACTCCATAACATCAGGTTGTAAATGTCAAATATGGTCACTAAAATGTACCCTAAAAATAAATTAAAATTAAATTAAATCCAAAGTAGCAAAATAGTCATATACAAATTATTTCAAAACAATTAGAATTTTAAAAACACAAGAAAAAAATGATCAAAGTGCCTGAACCAGTGACCCAAAAGAATAAATACAAATGGCTTAGAAACATGAAAACATGCTCAATTTCACAAATACACAGAGAAAATCACATTAAAATAATAAAAGGATGTTCAAATACCTTGCCTTGGTGTTCACTTTATTCCTAAGACTATAACACCCAGAGACAGAACATTTCTGTGTTGGGGAGAGTCCCAGAAGCAGGAGTTTGCATCAGAAGCTTCTGTTTCCTTTGACCTTTAACTTTTACATTAGTAAAGTTTCTCTAGAACCAACCTGACATCAGGTCTGGGAGCCAGGCCTGGCTACCCCTTGCTGGGGAGGCCTCCTCATCCCCTCTATGACATCAAGCCTGTTGCCTGGTAACCATAAGTTCCTGCTTCCTTGTGAAAGAGTAACCAAGAACATCCAGAGACAATGTGCATAAGATGGGCCAACCAATTGGAAAATAGGGGGTACAGTTTTTAAATCAAAATTCAATTTTTACTGACATGTGATTGCGCTTATCGTAGGAGTTAGCATGATAGTTTAGAACATGTGCACTGTGTGAGCTGAACGAAAGAGTTTAGGGAAACTTCCCCTCCTCGTACCATTTCCATATGTTCCCAGGCTTCGCCCTCCTCACTTCTAGATCTTCAAAAAACACATGACAAGATATTGGGCACCGCAGCCTCCACCCACATCCACTCAGCTGGGGAACACCAGGACTTGTTCTCACTATTGAACTGTGTTCTGGTACCTTTATCCGGCCTCCCTTCCTCCTCCTCCTACTGCCTCCTTCCAGCCTGCAGGGTCACTATTCTGTATTTAGACTGAGGCTCCTTTGGCTTCCACACAGGAGTGAGTACATGCAGTGTTTGCTATCTTTCTGGATTCTTTCATGTGACACAATCTCCCATCCCCTTAAATGACAGGATTTCATTATTGAAGGCTGAAGGAAACCTTATGGTTTATGGATATACCACTTTCCCTTTTCCATGAATCTGTCAATAAGCTCGGCTGGTTCCATATGTCAACCACTGTGAAGGCTGCCCAAGGAAAGTTGGTATGTCCTTTGAAGCTGACTTCATTCCTTCTGTATTGTTCTGATAATCAAGATTTTCCTTGATGAGTCTGGATTATTTTTCGGCCATAAAGCATCATAGGAAATCTACCCATGGGCACTCTTTTTTTGGCTCAGACTCTCTCTTCTTTTTCTTCAATCATCTCCTAATTTTCGTTCTATTCAACAAAAATAGAGGACACACTCCTTACCAGGAACTGTACTAGATATCATGGTTGCAAGCAGAGATGAGATATGGTTCTGAATTTCAAGGAATTCATAATGTGCATGAGCACAAAAATTCAGTAAGTTGAGGATAACAGGAAGGAAGGAGAATCACATAAAAAGGCAGGAAGTCTCCGAGTTGGTCTCATTTGCATCACCTCAGAACACATCTCTGCAAGTGAGTTTCCAGGGCAAAAAGGCACACAGACCGTCAATTCTGAGAATACGTATTAGAGTTATTAGATTTGGCCTCTTAAAAATGAAAAACGAATCATTATTGTAGATAACTGGGAAAGTGTCATGTTGTATTCAAACAACATAGAATTCCTAGATGAAAAGTAGAAAGCGTGATCCAGAACAGAACTTTATGAACAGTACTGAGGACAGGAAAGACCCTGAAGGAAGACCAGAGGGGAGACTGGCTTTAAAACATGCACAAGCATAAGTGGGCAGAGGACTGGAGGAGGAGGCCAGGCTCTCTGGCCCTCGATGTCATGCATGCTGCTGCTCAGGAGAGTCCTGGGATGGCCTTCACTGAGGGGCAACATTTCCCTGACCCCATCACATCCCTGTGACTCAGATTGTAGACAAAGGAGCTCAGCATGTGGGGGAGGTCTCCAAGGCCCCAGCAAGGGCATCCTAGACAACAGAGTGCCTGCAGAACAAAGCCACTGCTGTGGTTTCCTTCTAAAATGTCCCCCAAAGGTCCTGTGTTAAAGGATTGGTCCCCAGCTTAGTGCTACTAGAAAGTGGTGAAAATGCTAAGAGATGGGGCCTAGTGGGAGGTCGTGGTTCATTCGGGCATGGCCCTTGAAAGGAACTGTGGGACCCCATCTCTTCCTCTTCTTTTCCACTTCCCGGCCATGAGGTGAGCAACTTTACCGTCACATGCATGTCACCTCCCATCATGTGCTCACTGCCACAAGGTCAAGCCATGAGGCCACTCCAGATTGGAATCTTAAAAACTGATGGCCAAAATAAACATTCTCTCTTTTTAAGTCAGTTATCACAGGCATTTTGTTATAGTAACAGAATGCTGACTAGCACAGCCAGTGCATGAAACAAGAGAGTAGACTCATGGCTGACATTCCCCTGGCTGGAAAAGTTCTGAGGATGGAGGAAAAATATCTGAGAAGAAAAGGAGAGGATTCAGGTAAGAGAGAAAAGATCTAAAGGATAAAAACTAAATACACTGCTATGTATTGATGAGGTTGCCTGAAGAGAGGAACACAGGACTCTGGCAAGATCACAGAACAGTGTGGGGTTCCATGTTTGTGCAGATGGAGGCAGTAGATGTTCACTTAAGTAAAAGCCACATGGTAAATCAAAGGTCCATCTGTATTATCTCCCTAGTCTCTATATAGCAGGGAAAGCGAGAGCAATGAAACCTCAGATGCCAGCATTTCCTATCATCCCAAATCTATTCATTTCAATATCCAACATTTTTACATTAATCTGAAACCAAACTTGACCTCAGTCTTCTGTCCATTTTGTGTCTGGATTGACCTAAAGCCACAGCACATGATCAGCAAGATGGTGCTCTCTTTCATGCACCTGTTCTTGTTAGAGGAAAGCACCCAGGGTAATTTCGAGCATAGGACACACCAGGTCAGCAATGGCAGCCTGCAGTCACATGGGAGGAAGTGAAGAGCAACACATCAGGAGGAGAGGGGATATGTCAGCACGTGACCCGCTTATACACTTCTTCTTCAGATAATCTTCACTTTTTATTTATAGCTCTTAATGAAACTTTTTATTTGGAGAAAATTGTCTCCTAACATGTAGTCATAAGAAGAGACACAGAGAGATCCAAGGACCCTTTGGTTGGCTTCCACCATGATGACACTGAGCAAAATATCACACCAGGGTATTTACACTGATAAAAAGTAAATGAAATCACAGAGCAGAGACAATCGTCCCTGCCCATGTTTATTGTAGCACCATTCACAATAGCTAAGGTGTGGAGTCTGCCTACGTGCCCATCACCCGATCAGTGGAGGGAACAAATGCAATGCACACACAACATCGTGACAGCCTGTCATCTGTGGCAACGTGGATGGACCTGCAGGATATTGTGCTAAGTGAATCAGGTAGATACCAAAAGACAAGTACTTCATGATCTCTCTACTATGAGGAAGTTAAAAAATGCATAAATGCAGCCCTGAGTGTGGAATAGACCGTTGGGAAGGGTTAGAGAGGGGATGGATAAAGGGAGGCTGGATTTGATGAGTGTCCACTGTGGGCATGTGTGGGAACATCAGGCCGAACCTCTTAATGTTTACAATTAATTATGCTCATCAAAGTAAATACAGAACGGTTCCCATCAGTCAAGGACCCTGAGTGTTGCCCTTTACAGCCACATTCATTCCCTCCCTGCCCAGTGCCTGGCCCCTCAGAACCATCAATCTACTCAGCATTTCTGTATTGCTAGCATTTCAAGAATGTTGTCTAGCACATAAAAGTATGCCCCTGGAACAAAGGGTGGAATAGATACCTCCGGGGACCTGACCTGTTTTGCCCATGACTATGGTAGGCACTGTGGACACCAAGCTGAATGGGAAACAGGATCCAAAGATGAGAATAAAGCTTAATGACCAGTGAACACCATGGTATATTAAATGCTACCTTGTCCAGAGTGGAAGTCACAGAGGTAATAGAGGACAAAAATCATGTACACAAAATTGAAAAGAGATTGTCAGCAATGCATGGTCATGCACACTTGCAATCCCAGCAACTCAGGAGGCTGAGGTAGGAGGAGTGCAAGTTCAAAGCCAGCCTCAGTAACTTAGTGAGGCTCTGAGCAAGGCCCTGTCTCAAATAAAAAACAAGGGGCTGTTGATGTGGCTCAGTGGTAAAGCACTACTGGGTGCAATCTATGCTACCAAAAAATTGTTTTACTCAGATTTTCTTCCAAAATAAAATTACAAATATGTCCATAGTTGTTAAATACAGTTTTTTTTTCACATGAGAATACAAATTATGACTATTTTATCAAAATAAACCATCACTTAGCATGATATATATCATTTGAGATTCGATGTTCTAAACATATATCTTGTAGGATAAATGAGTACTTTCAAGTATTTATCATCCAAAGATGGGAAAAATTTGGAGAAAGTTGGAAAATGAAAATGGAGGGAATTGGATTTCATAGGGATCAGAATGTGCAGTAAAGTGAACGATGCCGTGGAATCGTGTGCAGTTAAAATCAACGAAATGGAAGCTCAGGAATGAAGGAGATTGAGCAAGTTCTGTTTGCACTTTCTGATACAAATCCCAGAGTGTGACTCTGAGGCTCTGAGCCTGCAATCATGGACACTTCTTCAGTCTCAGCAAAACTGACACTTCAATCTTTCTCTCTCACTGAGCCTTCTCAGAGCACTCCTGATGTCTTTATTCCTCAGACTGTAGATGAAGGGGTTCAGCATGGGGGTGACCACAGTGTACATCACTGAGGCTGTTGCAGTAGAGTGTGAGTTTTGGGTCACAGCAGAACTGAGGTACACACCTAGGCCTGTGCTGTAAAATAAGGAGAGCACGGAGAGGTGAGAGGCACAGGTGGAGAATGCTTTGTACTTGCCCTGAGCTGAGGAGATTGCACGGATGGAGGACACTATCTTGGAGTAAGAGTAAAAGATGCCAGTAAGAGGGCCACCGCCCAGCAAGAGAGCAGCAAAATATAACACCACCTCATTGTTAAAGGTGTCAGAGCAGGCACGGTGGACCACCTGGTTAAGTTCACAGAAAAAGTGTGGGATTTCCACATCTGTGCAGAAGGACAGCTGAAACACCATTAAGCTTTGCAAAAATGCATGTAACATACTTGCAACCCAGGACACCAGAATTAGCAGTCCACAGAGCCTGTGGCTCATGATGATCATGTAGTGCAGAGGGTGACAGATGGCCACATACCGGTCATAGGCCATCACAGTCAAAAGGAAGATGTCCAACCCAGCAAAGAGTACAAAAAAGTAAACCTGGGTGATGCAGCCTGTGTAGGTAATAACCTTGCTCTCTGTCTGGATGTTCACCAGCATCTTTGGGATGGTGGTGGAGGTGAAGCAGATGTCCACAAAGGACAGGTTGGAGAGGAAGAAGTACATGGGCGTGTGCAGGTGCTTGTCTGAGATGGTGGCCAGGATGATGAGCAGGTTTCCCAGCACAGTGACCAGATACATGGAGAAGAAAATCCCAAAGATGAGGGGCTGCAGTTCTGGGTCCTCTGCAAGTCCCAGAAGAAGGAATTCTAAAAGGTGACTATCATTCCCTGTTTCCATAGACATGTGCCTACAAGAAATAAGAAAATAGCATTAGCTATTTCACACAGACAAGTATTACATCATTGAAATGAAACACTATATATATATATATTCTGTTGTATAAAATTAATTTAGTGTTGGGTGTGTAGCTCTGTGGTTGAGTGCATACCTAACATGTACATGGTACTGGGTTCCATTCGTAGCCCCACAAAAAAGAAAGAAGAAAAAAGAAAAACCAAGAGAAAGCAAAGAAATTAACTTCTATAGAACATCTATGGATCTTGACCCCTAAGGGATCTTGTGCCAACTCTGATGATGAATTCCTGTTTCACTCTCAAGATTCACTAGAAGTCATGTATTTCAGAATTCTAAAGAGAGCAATTTTCATACAATTGAGAAATAAAATCAAACACCCCTGAGGAACACTTTGTTACTTGCTGTGAATTGTGCAGCAGTAAACATGGAAGGTCAGATCTCTTCAAAGTACCCATTACATTTTTTTGCTACATACCCACTAGTAGGATACCTGGGTCACATGATAACTCTATTTGAATTTAGGTGCTACCTCTATATCAGTTTCCATAATAGCTTCATTAGTGTGTATCCCTCCCAACTCAGGGCAAGGATAGCCTTGTAATCCACATCCTCACTGGCCCTTGACATCTTCGGTCTTTTTGACAATAGACCATCTGACTGGAGTCAGGTGATATTCTACTGTAGTTTGGAGCTGCATCTCCCTGATAATTGCAATTTTGAGCATTTTTCATGTGGCTATTGGCCGTCGGTATGTGGTGTAGACACACACTGGAATAATCTTCAGCTAGTAATAAAAAACTGAGTCCTGTCATTGTGGACAACATAGATGCACCTGGAAGACCTTATGAGACGTGGAGTCAGCAGGGACAGGGACACTAAAGCTGCACGCATCCTTCATATGCAGACTGTGCAAAAGCTGCTCAAGTGGGACAAGGTTACACTCGGAGAAGAGGAATAGCTTCTGGTGCTGTGGTGCCCAGTAGGTTCATTATAGTTAACAAGATTATATTACATATTTTTAAATAGCTAGAAGGGAGGATTCTGAATGTTCCACCACCACGAAGTCATAACTGTTTCTGATAACTAAGCAAATTTCCTTTAGTCAATTATTATACAATTTATATATGTATAGAAACAAACAAAATTATACCTATAAAGTTATCATTATATGTTACATTTAATAACTAATTATTGAGTATCAACAATATTCCAGGCAATGTGTTAGTAACTAACACGTATAAGGTAGAGAAGTCCTGAATATCCAATGAGATGGAAAAAACATGAGCAGAAATGGTTAAAATCACTCAATACATCACATGTTGATTGGCACTATGAAGAGACAGAAAGAGCAGACGGGTTCTTCTACTCTTATAGCAATGCAGGGAAGACCCACAGGAAAACTGGCATCTCAACAGAGACCATCAGGAAGATGAGGCAGGAACAAAAAGTCCTCTCCTCAGCAGTGTGCTCTCCACTGGGGCAATAGTCAGTGCAAAGGAACAGAGGAATGTGCTTGTTTCAGAAAACCAAGACTTAAAAGAAGCCATCCACAAATAGAAGGAACAGGAAGGAGAGATGAGAAATGGTGTCAGAGAATGCCGCAGAAAGCGCTGGCCTCATTGCTCTCTGAAGTCGCAAGGTACATGGAGTCCTTCATCCACATCCTGTCCCTCTTGCACTTAAATTTGCTACAAAGACATTTTGTGAATTGCAAAGGATTTTCTCCTTACCACCACGCAAGGGCTAAGTCCTGACCTCTTGCTGCCATGAGTCGTCTTGGAATATAGGAGCTCAGGAACCTTTTTCTGATCACTCCATAAGGCACATAAACATACACACACACACACACACACACATAAACACAAACACAGACATACAGAAAAATAGAAACACACAACACCCCCTGGCCTCCTGCTTGATTTCTACCAAGGCCTCTCAGCCCCAGTCACAGACAAGGCCATGAGTGTCAACAACACAGGCTGAGATTGTCTTCTCCCTACAAAAAGTGCACATGGAACCTAGAGATGCCACTTGACACACTTTACATGAGCAAATGCACAGATCCTCTTCAGCATGTGCATCTTCTTCCCTGTAGTTAAGAAGAGCACGAAAAGCTGTCCAGGAAACAGAGGGAGGGAGAGAAATAGAGAAGGAGAAGGGAAGTGAGGGAAAAGCAAAGAGAAGGCCAAAGAGGGGGACAGAGAGTAAGGAGCTGAGGGCTGAAACCCAGAGAGCAGACGTGGACCTGGGGGAACAGGACCTTGCCTCTCCTCCAGGAAGGAAAGGCGTCCTCGGTTCTGGCCGCATTCCAAACCCAGTTACACTCCCTTGGTGTCCAGCAGAAACCATAAAACTGCAGGAAAAACTTGCCAGAAGACCAAAGTAGTGACATTGCTTTTTTCACCTACTTTTTAAAGGATTTTATTAATGCATTGCAGTGACACATAATGCTGGGGTCATGTGGACAGTCACACAGGCATGGAATATAATTTGCTCCACTTTGGTCCCCAGTACCTCCCCTTTCCTTCTCCTCTTCCCTCCCACTGTTCCCCTTCCTGATGTCAAGGCACCTGAAAACTTGTATACTTTGAAGAAATGAAGGACCATTGGTAAAAATTCAATAGTTCACAACAGGAGATACCCTAAGTACATACAGCAAGTTTGAGAACTTTGAACATGAATTAGCAGACCTGTCTTCCCTGCTTCTGCCCCATTTCACCTGACCTACTGGCTTTCTCCTAGTTTGGTAGCAGAGGAGGCAGCCTCTTTCTCACTGTTGTAAAATTCATACAGAATTATCTTGCCTGTTTATTGACTGTACATGTGATAATTTGATATATGTAGGTGCTGGGTAATTATCAAATGAGGGTAATTAGCATTTCAATTTCCTTTAACAATTATAATTTCATTGATTCATTTTTTTGTGTATGTGGTTTCAATTCATGATTGTTCCTCTTTTTGGGTTTTTAGAATTTTTATAAGTGTTATTTGTTAGACATAATAATTGTATAGGTTTATAGGGCATATTGTGATGTTTTGATGCATGAATACATTGTATAAAGATCAGATCAGGATACCTCCAATAAAACGTAAAATTTAATTGCTAGAGACTTTACTGAAAGATCACTTTTGACTTTCCAACTCTTGGCCAAAGACGACGTGGCTTTTAGAAATACACTTATATCTCACCATGGAAAATCACAAAGCAAAAGGACATAACAGAGATGTGAATATAAGTTGGAAATATGTTGAAAAGGTGACTTATAAGCACAGGAAGGGCATAAGAACTTTCACTAGCAGTTTTGTTTAACGTGAGTATTCACCAGTGAAGAAATATCAGATTGTTGAGTCAGATCCTTCAGCATGAAAAGCACTGGCAGGAACCCAATAACAAACACTCATATATTGGAAGACATTAAATTCTGTAGACTTTCAGAAACTTCCCACAGGCACATCTTCACATATGTGCTGTGCTTATGTAAATGAACCAAAGGCCAACATAAAAATCAGAGAAAAAACCTTGAAGAATAAAATTTTTAAAAAATGTGTGGGAATACACTATAATCCCTAACAAAGGATCTTAACAATTGGAAATAGAGCAATCAACGGACATTGCATTCACTTCATGTTGACAGGTTATGAAATAATTGCAAAATAAAACTCTTTAACATACCGTTTTCATTTATTAAGTAGGTTAATGTTTCATGTGGATACCCAGAATGGAGGAAGATTCGGTGAAATATCTGTATTAAGAGTTCCTGTTGCAGGCATTTATTTTCATGGAATCTCCAAATATGGATCTCTTTCACCAGTATGAAAACATGATGAACTATGCTCCATTTTAATTTGTTTTTTAAAAAATGAGCTTCATCCAGTACATAATTTTCCATAGTTAACTCTGGATTTATCCATTCCCTTCATCTCAAAGGTCCTCAGACTTACCTTTTACTTTGATTTGAACCTCTTCATGCCTCCATCCCTCTTCTAATTGAGCTTCTATAACCATAAAGTGATAGTCAACATTGGCCCTGTGTTGCTGATTTCTGGGTCACTTCTCCTTTGTAGTATCTTATACAACCATTAATAAATTAATTAAACAAGCAAACAGACACCACAATACCTGGGCAGCAGGTTAGGCTAGTGTGGCTTTCAGGGAACCTCACAGAAAGCTCCTGGCCTCCATTCTCTTCAGTCCTCTCCTGCAGTGTCTCCTGGTTCTCGGGCTCACCTGGGCAGCATCTCTGACGGGAGGGTCTTCATGCACATGCATCAATTCTTCCCTGGATGTGGATGGTGCACAGTGAGGCTACGTCCCCAGACAAGAAAACCGGAGTGCATCCACCTTTGGTCTGTAGGTCAGATGTAAATATCCTGTAGATCAAGTATGTCCCAGGGGCATGCACTCAGGGACAGCAGGAGCAATCATACTCTATAGCTTTCTTTACCTGCTCATTAGCAACTTGTATTTATTTTAATTCCATCTTTGAGCACCTGCTTTCTTTGCAAGATTCTGGTCCAGACAGGAAAGGAAGAGTTCTTGCAGCATTCCAAGAGATCAGAGTGCAGTCAGGTGAATCTGCCCCTTATTGCCATCAATCTATAAGCCCCACCTTCCCAAAGTTCCACCCTCCCCCGACCATACTCCACCTGTGAGTTGTAATATGCTTCCATGTCTGGAATTCAGAACCCTGCCCTGATGAGGGAACCTCCTTAAGAGAGGAGAGAGCTGTGTTTGTTTAAAATGTGAAACCATAAGATGACACCTCCTGTATACGTGACTCTTTGCAGACAATTCCAGGAATATCATGCTTGGAATGAACACACATGTTTGTAATGAGGGACCAAATGATGGCTCTTATCTCAGGACATGAGTATGAGTTTGCAGAGATAAAGGTCTCTTCAGGGACCATGACCTGAGCTCTTCTCCTGTCACATTCATTTCAAGCTGGCTCTTTACATATCTGTTCTCTCAAGTTTCATTATGAAAGATGGAATTAATCGTGATTTTATATGTACATGTAGATCCATGTGGGTGGGTGACTCAGCATTTAAGAAGAATGTATTATGCTCCATAGCCCACACGGTTGGAGTCACACCCTGTATCGCGGCCACTCTCTATGGACTCAACAACGTATTTCCACACATTTCATTTATTCCTCACAACATTGGTCTGGAGTTATGCTTATTTCTCCAGATCACCTTCACGAAAAAGGGCACTAGTTGGGGTTAACTTTCTTGATATTAAATTTTGAATGGAGCCATATCTGTGGTACATATTTTACGGTACCATGTGAGGTTTCCACACTTGTATCATCAGGCAACATCCAGATAGGGTAAGAATGTTTCAATATTTCTCATTTCTTGGAGCTGCAGTTGTGGCTCAATGTGAAGCACTTGCCTAGCACATGTGAAGCCCTGGGTTTGATCCTCAGCACCACATATAATAAATAAAAAGATTTTGTCTGTATATAATGAAAAATATTTTAAAGAAAAGATATCATTTCTTTGTAGTGAAAACACTCAAGATTGGTATATAAAAGGAAAGAGAAAAGGGGCAGAGGAGGAAAAGGGGAAGTACTGGGCACTAAGGTGGAGCAAATTATATTTCATGCCTGTATTATGTCAAAATAAACCCAATATCAAGTATAATTATAATGCACTAATTGAAAAATAATATTTGCTTCCATCATTTTTGAAATATGCAGGAACTTATCATGACCCTACTTTGTGACAGAACAGCAGAACTCCTTTCTCCTTCCTGACTATAACTGAGTGCCCTTTGGCCAACCTTCTTCTGTCCTTCCTTCTCCCTTATGCGCCCAGCCTCTGGTACCTAGGTTCTACTCTATGCTCCTGTGAGATCCACTTCTGTATCTTCTGCATTTGAGTGACATCCTGCAGGACTTGTCTTTCTGTGCCTGACTTATTCCTCTTCACCCAGTGACCTCCAGTTCTCTCCTTAGCATGGATCAATGAGGCCAGTACTGTAACAATTATATTACAAAGCAGGGAAACCTAACTGAGCACTTTTTCTCAATTGAGCACAGGAGTTGAAATTTTCAGAGTAACACATTGCATATTTTATGATTCAGTAAGACTGGAGAGCTCAACATCTCCAGAGTAAAGATTGTGAGGAGGAGATGGAAACATTACGTATCTTCATTAATAAACACTTACTGTGAACATGTGTTAAATATTACACTGTACCCAAAACTACATGCAATTATTACATGTGAATTACATGTTTTTTCTGAAATTGTTCAAGAAGATGGAATTGTTAACTATCCTGATTTAATCATTACACACTATATATGACCATTGAATTATCATGCTGTATTTTAAATATGTATGTCAATTGATATACATTGATAAGATTGATATACATTGATAAGATTGACAAGATATAAGAGTACATGGGACATTATTACCCTATGTGCATACATGAATACATGAGCTGTATAAATCTACATCATGTACAAACCCATGAAAGAGAAGTTATACTCTATGTATGACATGTCAGAATGCATTTTACTTTCATGTGTCACTCATTAGAGCAAATTAAAAAAGAACAAATAAAAAACATTGATAAAAAAATTTTAAAAACTGGAGGAAAATATATAATATAAAATATTTTGTATACTGTGGAAATTTGCCTCATTTCTGTAATCATTCAACTAACTATATTTACCCCATTAAATCAGGTTTTGAACATGAACAACATGAAATCAGGTTTTGAATATGAACAACAAAATGTACACTGAAATAAATTCAATTAACTCCAAAGTGGAAACATAGATATATACAAATTATTTCAAAATGATTAGAATTTTAAAAACACTAGAAAAATGAGCAAAGTGTCTGAACCAGTGATCTGAAAGAATAAATACAAATGGCTTAGGAAAGGTGCTCAACTTCATGAATACAGAGAAAAACACATTAAAATAATCAAGGGAACTTTGAACACCTTACCTTGATGTTCCCTTTACTCCCTAAAACTCCAACACCCAGAGATAGAGTACTTATGTGCTGGGGAGAATCCCAGCAGCAGGAGTTTGTGTCAGAAGCTTCTGTTTCCTTTGACCTTTAACTTTTACATTAGTAAAGCTTCTCTAGAGTCAACCTGACATCAGGTCTGGAGCCTGCCCTTGTCCACACCTTGGGGAGGGGGCCTCTTCATCCCCTCTGTGACCTCAAGCTCATTGCCTGGTTACCATAAGCTCCTGCTTCCTTATGAAAGAATGACCAAGAACATCCAGAGACAGTGTGTGTAACATGGTCCAACAAACTAGCAAATACTGAGTACAGCTTTTAAATCTTAATTCAATTTATACTGACATGTGATTGCACCTATCAATAGGAGTTAGCATGATATTTAGAACATGTGCACTGCGTGGGCTGAACAAAAGAGATCAGGGAACCTTTCCCTCTTTGTATCATTTGTTTAGGTTTCCAGGTTTTGCTCCCCACACTTCCAGATCTTCATAGAATACATGGCAAAGAATTGGGCATGGCAGCCCCCACCACCAGCTCCACTCAGCTATGGAACACCAGGACTTGTTCTCTCTATTGAACTGTGCTCTGGTACCCCTTATCCAGACTCCCTTCCTCCTCCTCACACTGCCTCCTTCCCCTCCTCCAGAGTCACTCTTCTCTATTTAGATGGAGGCCCCATTGGCTTCCACACAGGAGTGAGCACATGCAGTGTTTGCTTTCTGTGTGGCTTCCTTCACATGACACAATGGCCTGTACCCTTCATTTTGTTGTAATGACAGGATTCCATTCTTCTTGATGGCTGTAGAGTACACAGTTATGGACATACCACATTTTCCATTTCCATGCATCCACTGGGGGAAAGCAGGCTGTTTTCACACATTGACAACCCTGAAGACTGCCCCAGAGAAGTTGAGAAGTGCAGGTATAACTTTTTTGTATGCTGATTTCATTCCCTCTATTGTTTCTATTATCAAAATCTACCTGGATGAGTCTGGATATTTTCCTGCCTCAAAGTCTTTTAGGGAAATCTACCCATGAGAACTTCTGTGGGTCTGACTCTCTCTTCTTTCTTTTCATCATAATTTTCGTTCTATTCAACAAAAATTCACAAAAGAAAAACTCATTACCAGGAACTGTATTAGACATCATGGTTGCCAACTCAGGAGAGATATGCTTCTTAATCTCAAATAATTCATAAGGTACATGGACAGAAAAATTCAGTAAGTTCAGTTTGACAGGAAGGAAAGAGAATCACCCCAAAAAGCAGAAAGTCTTGGAGTTGTTCTCATTTGCATCACCTCAGAACACATCTCTGCAAGTGAGTTTCCAGGGCAAAAGTCACACAGACCATCAATTCTGAGAATGTGTGTTGAAGTTATAAGATTTGGTCTCTTAAAAATTAAAAGTAAACGATTATGATAGATAACTGGGAAAATGCAATGTTGCATTCATACAACTTAGAATTACTGGATGGAAAGAACAAGGGTTACCCAATACATAACTTTATGAACAGTACTGAGGACAGGAAACACCCTGAAGGAAGACCAGAGTGGAGAGTGGCTTTAACACATGCAAAAGCAGAAGTGGGCAGAGGGCTGGAGGAGGAGGCCAGGCTCTCTGCCCCTTCATGTCATGCATGCTGCTGATCTGGAGAGTTACGCGATGGCCTTCACTGAGGTGTATATTCCCCTGCTCCCTTTACATCCCAGCTCCTCAGACTGTAAACAAAGGGGCTCAGTATGTGGGTGAATGTCACCAAGGCCAAAGCCAGGTCATTGCAGACAACAGAGTGCCTGCAGAACTGAGGTAGACTTCAAGGCCAGCATTGTGGTTTAAATCTTAAAAATCCCTCAAAAGGCCTGTGCTAAATCTTGGTCCCCACCTTAGGGCCATTAGAAGATTGTGGAAATGCTAAGAGGCAGGGTCTACTGGGAGGATTTAGTTCACTAGGGCATCACCCATGAAAGGGATTGTGGGATTCAGGTTCTTCCTCTTCCTTTTTCAATTTCTAGCCACAAGGTGAGCATCTTTACTCTGCCACACACTTGCCACCCTTCATCATTCGCTCATAGTCACAGGGCCTAGGCATGGGGGCAACCCATCACATATTGGAACCTTCAAAACTGTGAACCAAAATAAACATTCTCTCCTTATAAATCAATTAAATAAGGTATTTTTATAGTAACAGAATGCTGACTATCACAGTCAGTGCGTAAAGCAAGAGAGTAGACCCAAAGGTGACTGGCCCCAGGCTGGGAAATTCCTCAGGATGGAGGAATAAAAATATCTGAGAAGAAGAAAAGAGGATTTCAGTAAGAGAGAAAAGAACTAGAAGGATAGAAACTGCACTGCTCTGGCATTGATGAGGTTACCTGAAGAGAGGAACTCAGGACTCTGGCAAGATCACAGAGCAGTGTGGAGACCGATCTTTGTGCAGAAGGGAAGCAGTAGAAGATGTTCACTTAATCAAGAGCCACATGGTACATCAAAGATCCATCTGTACTATCTCCCTAGTCTCTATGTAGCAGAGAAGGAGAACAATGAAACCTCAGATGCAACCATCTCTTATCATCCCAAATCTGTATATTTCAATATCCAACATTTTCACATTAAACTGAAATCAAACTTGACCTCAGTTTTCTGTTCATTTTGTGTCTGGATTGACATAAAGCCACAGCACATAATCAGCAAGACGGTGCTCTCTTTCATGCACCTGTTCTCGTTAGAGGAAAGCACCCAGGGTAATTTTGAGCACAGGACACATCAGGGCAGCAATGTCAGCCTGCAGTCACATGGGAGGAAGTGAAGAGCAACAAATCAGGAGGAGGGGACACATCAGAATGTGACCTGCTTACACACGGCTTCCTCAGATAACCTTCACTTCTTCACTTATATTTGTAATGAGACTTTTTATTTGGAGAAAATTGTCTCCTAACATGTAGTCATAAGAAGAGACACAGAGAGATCCAAGGACCCTTTGGTTGGCTTCCACCATGGTGACACTGAGCAAAATATCACACCAGGATATTTAGGCTGATAACAAGGAAATGAAATCACAGAGCAGAGACAATCGTCCCTGCCCATGTTTATTGTAGCACCATTCACAATAGCTAAGGTGTGGAGTCTGCCTACGTGCCCATCACCTGATGAGTGGAGGGAACAAATGCAATGCACACACAACATCAACCATCATTTAGCCCTAGGTAAGGGTGACAGCCTGTCATCTGTGGCAACGTGGATGGACCTGGAGGACACTGTGCTGGGTGAATAAGGCAGATACCAAAAGACAAGTACTTCATGGTCTCTC
>PVHX01005313.1:0-95232 GCA_004024805.1 Geosciurus inauris
GTGTCTCACCTTGGAGCTACTCCTGTTCTCCCAGTGTCCCCAGATGGGCACTACTGTCACTAAAGTTGGTGGCGGAAGTAGTGGATGTACCTCTAGAGTGCAGTGGGAGTGGCCTTGGCTGGGCTCCTGAGGCGGCCCCTGAGGGCTGTTTTGGCCCTCTCTTGCACTCCTGCTGGTGAACAGGAACTCTGGAGCGGAAATAGAGGCTGGCTCAGGTCTCACTTAGGCAGAGTCACAAGCTGGAGAGTCTGTGCGCGACCCTTACTGTGAGTATGAGCTCCCCTGGGGTTAGAAGCTAGCAGGCTCTGGTCTGCCTTCAACTGGGCACCCCTGGCATTCCCACTGGAACTCTGGAGTGGAACTGAGGCAGGCCCAGAGCGCACCAAGGTGGGGCCTCTTCACGCTGGGGTCTCTGGAGGCCACTCTTTCCCTGGGTGTGCTTTTCTCTGTGGCTGTTAGCAATCAGACTCTGGTCAACCCTTAGTTGGACCCCCGTGGAGTTTCCTGAGGGTGGATCTGGGCCCTCTGCAGCTCCTGCCGGACCCCGGGAACTCTGAAATGGAACTGGGGCAGACCTAGGCTGCCCGAGGATGGGGCTGCCTCGCGCTGGTGTCTCTGGAGCGATTCTTGCCCTGAATTTGGGCTCCCCAGTGGCTAGAGGTAGCTGACCCTGGTCTCCTTTTGGCTGGACAACCGTGGAGGTTCCTGATGGCGGATCAGGGCCCTCTGCAGCTCCTGCCGGTCCCCGGGAACTCTGGAGCAGAATTGGGGCGGGCCCAGGCTGCCCTTGGGTGGGGCTGCCTCGCACTAGGGCGTCTGGGGGGGACTCTTAACCTGAGTTTGGGATCCTCAGTGGCTCGATGTGGCAGTTCCTGGTCTCCCTCTTGCTGGACACCCGAGCAGGTTCCTGCGGGCGGATCTGGGCCCTCTGCAGCTCCTGCCGGTGCACCAGAGCTCTGGAGCGGATGTGCGGTGGGCTGTCTCCGCTGGGGTCTCTGGAGCGACTCTTGCCCTGAATTTGGGCTCCCCAGTGGCTAGCGGCTGAGCTGTGTGTCCACGGGAGCAGCTGCTAGGGGCCCTGCGTGGTTTGGTGGTTGCTGGAGCCAGGAACCCCGTATAGAAGCAGGCCCTGCCCGGTGCAAGCCCTGGGCTGGGGCTCTGAGCCACCATGGCTGAGCTCCGCCGCCGCTTGCTGCCGAAGACGCTCTGCTTGTGGCAATGGCTGCTGCCTGGTGGCTCTGCTCACACACGCAAGTGAAATTTCTGCCGGGGCAGCTGTAGGATGATGTCCAGAAGCTGGCTGGGAGATGGTATTTCCACTACTTCAATCTCTGGCTCTGGAGAGACTGACCGCAGCGTCTGCCTAGGCCGCCATCTTGGAACCGCCCACCTCCATTTCATTCTTAAGGTTTGGGAAGTTTTCTGGTATTATTTAATTCAAAAGACTGTGCTTTCCTTTAGTTTCTATTTCAGAACCTTCATCTATCCCCATAAATTTAAATTTGGTCTTTTCATGCTATCTCACATTTCTTGAAAGTTTTGCTCATGTTCTCTTAACGTCTTTCATCTTTCATCTTTGTCCATGGCCAACTTTATTTTCAAGATTATATATTTTATCTTACTTGCCTGAAACACTATCAGTCAAGTGGTCTAGTCTGTTGGTGATGCTTTCCATTGATTTTTTTAATTTGATTTACTGATTTTTTCAAGGTTTTCCTTTTTTTTTTTTCCAGAATCTCTCTCTTTTTACTAAAGTGATCTTTCATTTCCTTATTTTCTGATTTCACTCCTCACATTGTCTTTTACCTCACAGATCAGCTTAACTGATCTGTTCAAATCCCTTTTCTGGTATTTCCTCCACCATGATATCAGTGGATTCTGTTATTGAGATATTTGGGTTTGTTTGGGATGGTTTGTTGCCTTGCTTTTTCACATTGCTTGTGTATCTACCTATTTATCAGTAGGAATCTGAGGTGGCAGAGCTTCTACCCTATGAACTTATAGTGGTCCTGAAGTTTTCTAGTACCTCACGGTTTAGGGGGTAACAACAACCAAAGCCAATAAAATTCAGCATTAAACTAAATACTTAGGTCCTATTATGACATCTACACTGTTAACTGGCACAACAAACAGAAATGGTATGGTAAGTAACTGCCAAGAAAAAACATAGTACATGAGCATTGGCTATTTCAAAAGGTAGACAGGGATAATGCAGAAGAGATGTAGGATGTAATGATTATGAGGGAGGAGTAGAAAAATCAGAAGTAAAAAAGGATGAATGAAAGAGAGCACAACAGAATTTGGCTGTTAGCAAAAGAAAAGAGAGAATCAAGAGAAATAAGTGAAATACAATACAAAACAAAATGAAATGGCATCTGTGGTCTTGGGTCTCTGTGGACAACCAGAGATGTGCAGCATCTTTCCTACGCAAGGATATAGTCTTCAAAATCTCTAGCCTTCAAAAGACAGAGTAATGAAAAATAATTGCCTTCAAAAATGCTAGAAATTAGAAAAAAGATAAATATGTATATGTACAAATGTACACAAACCATTCAGCACACAAACAACAGAAAGAGAGAGAGGGAAAAAAAAAACAAGAAAAAAAGGGTTCTTGATGAAAAATTATGGAATTGTTTCTAATGTGGTGATCAAATATTGTCATTGATAATATATGTTGGCTGTCTGTTCCCAAGTGTCTTTCTGTTTTTCCTTGAGTTATGTACTGCACACAAGATGAGTAGCTGCAAGCTGTCAAGGCCTTCCCTTTTTTGTGTTGCTCATCAAGTTGCCAGATGGAGTTCAAAAATTCTTGGCTTCCTTTCTGGGCAGTATAAGGTGGGGCTGATTGAAGAGTGGGGTCACTGTAGAGTTCTGTGAGAGGAGTTCCCAGAGGTGGAACTCCTGAAAGTGGGGTTTAATCTAGTTAGTCTCCCATTGTTTTGTTGAATGGCAATTGGTCTGAAGAATTTAAATCAGTGCACCTCCAGATTCTGGCAGCTGCTGATTCACCCTGGGAGTCTGCACCCTATGAGTCCCCACTGAGTTCCTCTTGTGCAGACCCTTGGCCACCGGTAGGTCCTGTCCTTCCAGGCCTCATGGGCTCAGTCCCCAAGGACACACTGCCACTTGCCTGATTGAATTCCCAGCCTGCCCAAGCTGGTCCTGAGAGCCACCAGATTCAAAGGGTTCGAGGGACCCAGGATCTCTCAGGTCTGAATGTCCCATATTCCCCTGGGTAAAACACTCTCCACACCTGAATTTGCCCTGGTTTTCTAGTCATACATTGAGTTGTGTGGTGGGCCTCTGCCCGGTCGGTTTTCAGATCCAACTTGGATTGTATAGGTCTGGGAACCAGGGTTTGGTCCCACAGCCTCTAGCCACAGTGGTGTGGTAGGGAAAATGGCATCTGCCTTGGCTCTCTGTGGACAACCAGAGACATGCAGCATCTTTCCTGCACAAGGATATAGTCTGTGATGCCCCTTTTTAGAAACCCTTTCCCTCTCCACTTTTCTAACCTTTGGCCATTATTGACCTATCCTGGATATAACTTTTCCATAATGTTATATAACAGGAATCATGCAGTATGTAACCTTTTCAGTTTGGCTTCTTTAATTTAGTATGATGTATTTGAAATGTACATATCTCATGTATCAGTACTCTACTCCTTTTTGTAGCTGAATAAAATTCCACTGTATAGATTACCATGTTTTGTTAATCTGATATTCACCAAATGAAGGCTTTGGAGTTGTTTTCAGCTTGGAGTGATCATACAGGAAGCATATGGTTATAGGAAAATGCTTTGCAAAGTGACTGTTCCATTTTGCACTCTCAGCAGCAATGTATGAGTATTCCAATTGTTCCACATCCGTGTCAGCACCTGGAATTATCAGCTATTTGTTTTAAAAACATTCTAATAGGTGTATAGTGGTAGTGTATTGTGGTTTTAATTTAAATTTCCAAAATGATTAGAGATGTTGAAGATCTTTCCACATACTATTTGTCATCATTTCTCTTCCTTAGTGAAGTATCTATTCAAGTCTGTTGCCCATTCAGGTCTGTTGTTCATTTTCTCATTGCTGATATTTTTTTTTTTTTTTTTTTTTTTTTGAGACAAGGTCTTGCTAAAATGTGGAGGCTGGCCTTCAATTTGTAATATGCCTGCCTCAGCCTCCCTAGTAGCTTAGATTACAGGCATGCACCACCATGCCTGGCATCATTGAATTTTTAAAGCTCTTTTTTCTGGATACAAGTCCTTGATGAGATATGTGTTTGGCAAATATTTTCCAAGTCTTTAACTTGTCTTTCCATTTTTTACAGTTTTCAAATAACAGATTTACTTTTTATTTTTTATTTGTTTTAATTAGTTACACATGACAATAGAATGAATTTATGCACTTTGATATACATAGATGGGGTGTAATTTCTCATTTTTCTGATTGTACATGTTGGAGAATCACATCAGTCATGCAGTCATATATGTACATAATAATGTCTGTTTCATTCTACTATTCTTCCTCTCCCCATACCCCTCACTTCCCTTCCCTTCACTCCCCTCTACCTAATCTAAGGTAATGCTGTTCTTGCCTAGTGCCCTCCCTTATTGTGAATTAGTATTGGTAAATAACAGATATTTTAAAGTTTGATAAAGTCTAATTTATAATATTTTGGGGTATCATATCTAAGAAATCTTTAACCCATGGTCATAGAAATTCCCCTGATTTCTTCTACAAGTTTTATAGTTTTAAGTTTTTCAAATAGATCTATGATCTATTTTATCTAGTTTTCATATATATCATGAAGTATAGGTCAAGGTAATGTTTTTAAATTTTTTTTGCACACGGATAATCCAGTTGCTCTGGTACTACTTTTGTCTGATCACTATAAAGCCCTCCTGCTATTGAACACATTCTGTGTTGCTTACTTGTTTCTTATCTCTCTTCACCATTTCCCATAGAAAACAAGTACAAAGAGTTGAAGAATATTGCATGTGTTGTTTCTTTTCACTATCAGCACTACAACAATGGGAATAAATTATGATAGTTTTTCTTTTTTATAACTGAACATCCCAGATGATACTTCAGAATTATGATATTCTGAAAGGCCCCACACAAGCATAAAGTATCACTGTCTGGCTTCTTTTAAAGTTCTGTATCTCTAAAACTGGGATAATAATACCAACAATGAGAGGCTGTGAGGATTAAGTGAGATTAGGGATGTAAACATATCTAGGACAATACTTGGAACATGGTAGGCACTCAATAAATACTAGTTCCTTTCTGTTCTTCCTCTTAGACCATAAATAAAATATCAAATGTTAATAAAGCCAACAACTAAGTATTTCCATTTATCTCCGGAGTTTATTAACAGGTTGAGCTACCTATCAGAATAATGGGAAAAGGGAAAAGGCAGTTTACCTAGCATACAGATGTATGAAATACAAATTTATGCAACATCTCATAGTGACTAATTACACTGTGGTTTTATGGCTTTGATTCTCTGTATCTAGGCCTAAAAAATATGGATGCTAAAGTGCTAGGCCATTAGGTATCTGTCAAAACATTTTATGCTGAAGAACACATATTTTGAAACTTGGAGTGAGATCTAGTCTTGTAAAATTAAAACTGTGTTTCATAAAGTTTTAAAAATAGAAGAAGGGTCTGTGTTGGCCTTTCTGGACATAAAATGAAAACAACCAGAAGACAAAAAAAAAAAAAAAAGACACAGGTGGGGTCATTACATTGCCCCAGGCACAAATGCTTTCTGTCTTAGAATTTTGAATCCATTCCAGATACAAGTTCTAAACTTTCTGGCATCTGCTGCATAAATGCAGCACAGCATTTGGCAGAAGTCAAGGGAAGCATTAATTTTGCATGGAAATCACTTAAGAGATCTTGGTTTAATTTTTCTCAAAAGACTATACAAGCAACTTGAGTAATATAAGAGTCTAAAACCTGCTAGCTCTCTCAGCAGAACAAATGCAAAAAAAAAAAAAAGATCATTAAAAATGCTCAAGCATTAAGGTACCGAATGAAGTTCCACAGAAAAGGGAAAATTTTCTAAATCCACAATCATTTTTCTAAACACACACTTAACATACAACTCATATACACATGCTCAGTAAGAATACAACTGCATTTGGGAGAAATTTATTTGGTGCTACTGTTTCATATTTATTGAAGCTATATGGTTCCAGAAAAAACTCTGAATATGCAATTAATCAAAGCACTTGAAAAAGTTAAAAGGTCTTATAAAATCTAGAGTTAGAATTAAGAGTGAATGCTACAAAAAATAACTACTTTATACCTTTCCATTTATGGCCAATTGATTTTCAACAAAAATATCAAAATAATTCAATGAAAAAAGAATAGTCTTTTCAGCAAATGATGCTGGAACAATTGGTTGCTCATATGTAAAAAAGTGAATTTGGAACCTTCATGACACATAAAAATTAACTCAAAACAAATCACAGAACTTAAATGTAAGTCTTAAAAGAAACAAGAGTAAATCTTCAAGACTTTGAACTAGGCAATGAGCTCTCTGATACAACACCGAAGGCATACATGACTAAAGGGATTAGAGGGGTACAGAGTTAGACTTCATCAAATTTAAAATTTAGGTATTTATTCAAAAAATACCAGCAAAGCCAGGTGTGGTGGCATACACCTGTAATTCCAGTGATTATGGAGACTGGGCAGGAGGACTGCAAGTTCAAGGGCAGCCTCAGGAACTTAATAAGGCCTTAAGCAACTTAGTGAGACCCTGTCTTAAAATTTAAAAAAAGAAAAAAAAGGACTGGGAATGTAGCTCAGTGATAAAGCACCCCTGGGTTCATTCTCCAATACCAAAATTAAGTTTAAATCTTACAAAGATACCAGCAAGAAAGTGAAAAGACAAGCCACAGACCTGGGGAAAATATGTGCAATGCATGCATCTGATAGGTATTTACATCCAAAATATTTAAAGAATAAGTCAGAAAAAAGACAAATTTTGTAAACTGGTTAAAGATTTTAATGCACATCTTACTAAAGAAGATATACAAATGCCCAATAAGCATATGAAAAGAATCTGACATCAAACATCATTAAGCAAATGCAAATCAAAATCACAATGAGATTTTCCATACTTGCTAGAATAGCTATAATCAAGATAGACAAAAGGAAAGGTTAGTGAGGAAGAAGAGAAATTGTAACCCACATATGGTACTAGTGGGAATGTGAAATGGTGCAGCCACTTTGTAAGAGTCAGGCAGTTTAATGAAATATTAAACACATTTTTGTAACCTGTAACTTTGCTGAGTGTATCAGTTCTAACAGTTTTGTTGTTGTTGTTGTTGTTGTTGGTGGTGGTGGTGGTGGTGGTGGTGGTGTCTTTAGGGTTTTCTACAGACAAGATCATGTCGATAGCAAATAGAAAATTCCACTTCACCCTTTCCTGTTTGGATGCCCTTTTGTTTTTCCCTTGCCTAATCATTCTGGCAAGAATTTCCAGTACTATGCTGAATAGAAGTAGTGAAAGTGGGCATCCTTGTATTATTCCTGAACTTAGATGCTTTTGCTTTCAACTCTTCACCACTGAGCATGATGCTAGTTATGGACTTGTCATATATGGCTGGTATTATTTTGAGGTACATTGCTTCTACACGTATTTTTATTGAATGTTTTTGTTAGGTAAATAGCCATGAGCAGGTGTCTTGGGGGAGGACAATGAAAGGCAGTAACCTAGGAGGATATCAGACATTTACATCAAAGAGAGTTCATAAGTCACAGGACTGGGGATAACAGAAAACTATACAAGCACACAAGCATCGGGAAAACTGGTATTTCAAACCTCTCCCACCCACAGTCCGGTATAACCCCTTAAGGGAACTATATTTTAAGACTACAACTATCTCTCATGACCAAAAAATCACAAGCCTCCCCTTATGACCAGGTTACCAGCAAAACCACCAAGTCACAGACACCTCTTGTGACCACATTATCAGGACCTGCACAAAGAAAATTTACCTAGGGCTACACAAAGCACAGTAAACTACTTCAGGAGGTATGAGAAACTAAAACAAGAAAAAAGGGACCCGAATTCCTTAAAACCCCAGAATCTCTAAGAGTAATGCTACTCTCCTAGAGACAGTTCACTCGGTGCCTATGCTGTGCACTTACTTTGCTTGTCTCGCTTTCTCTAAGAAACTCCTGCCTGTTTCTCTGTGCAACTTCCTTGAATCCTTCTTATGGGATCCTAAGAACCAGTCACTGTCAACCCCCACAGTTGCTTCACTCTACAAGTATTATTTCTTATTATTATTTTTTAGTTGTCAATGGACCTTTATTTATTTATATGAGGTGCTGAGAATCGAACCTAGTGCCTCACACACGCTAGGCATGTGGTCTACTACTGAGCCACAACCTCAGCCCCTACAGGTCTTTTTGACAATATTTTTATTATGAATGGATGTCAAATTTTATCAGATGTTTACTGAGGTATTCATGTCCTTCATATTGTTAACATGGTTTATCATATTTATTTACATTTATGTAGACCATCTGGCATCCCTGGGATAAACTCCAATTGATCATGGTGAATGATATTTTGAACGTGCTGTTGAATTTAGCACATGTCGAGAAGTTGTACTTCTCTGTTTATCAAGGATATTGCCTCAGAGGTACTGCCATATAGTTTTCTTCTCGTGTAGAGTCCTGTCTGACTCTAGCATCTGAGTAATGCAGACCTCATGTAATGAATCTGGAAGTACTCTTTCCTCTTCAATTTCTGGATGCATTTCAAAAGGACTGACATTAGTTCTTCTTTAAATGTTTGGTATAAATCAGCAGTGAAGTCATTAGGTTCTGGGGTTTTCTTTGATGCAAATTTTTTTTATTTTTGATTCAATCTCTTTACTCATTATTGGACCCTACTTATACACTAACAGTTTTCCAACTTGTATACTAACAATGGTCTATCTAAAGATGAAATTAAGAAAATAAGATCATTTGTAATAAAATTTAAAAATTAAAAACTCAGGAGTAAATTTCACCAAGAAGTGAAAGATTTGTATACTAAAAAGTATGAAACATTGATGAAAGAAAGTAAAGAAGACACAAATAAATGAAAAGATACCCCATGTTCATGGGTTGGAAAAATGATATCAAAACGTCCATACTACCCAAAGCAATCTACAGAATCAATGCACTATCAAAATTCCAGTGTTATTTTTCACAGAAACAGAAAAAATAATTCTAAATTTCATATGGAACCAAAAAAGGATCCTGGACAGCTAAAGCAATCTTGATTAAAAAGAAAAAAATGGGAGGCATCACGCTCCCTGATATCAAAATATATTATAAAGCTATAATAATCAAAACAGTATGGTACTGGCATTAAAAAAAAAACAGTCACATCAACCAATGGAACAGAGACAGAAAATCCAGTTTAACAAACAAGAGGTCACAGATAACTTCTGTAGGAGCAATTTTAGTGGAATGAAAGGAATCAAAGTCAGAATATTGTAGAACTAGGATTGGAAACTAATGAGGGGGAGATGGCAGGTGAAGAGTGCTCATGCATAAAATGCAATTTTATGGATAAGAATCCATAAAACCTGGTTAAAATAAAGAGGAATGGAACTGGAAGAGAAGCTACAGAGAAGATGTAACATTCAATTTGAACCATAAATCATAAGAAGGGATTGTAAAGCAGATTTTAAGAAGAAAATTTCTGGTAGAAGAAAAAACATGAGCAAAGGCCTTAAAGAAATGGTGTCTATCTGATAGAGTCACCATGGGGGGCATGTGTGCGGGCACATGTGTGATGTGGAGTGCATGTCATGAAAGTGGAAACAGGGTAAGGCCAGACTGGAAGAGGTATTTCAAGTTATTATGGTTTGGATATGAGATATCCAAGCTCATGTGAGAAAATGCAGGAATTCTCAAAGGTAAAATGATTAGATCATGAAAACTGTAATATAATCAGCAAATTGATTCATTTGATGGATTAATAATTTTCTTGTGCTAGATGGTAACTGTGGGCAGGTAGAACATGGCTGGAGAAGCTGGATCACTAAGGGGTGCCCTTGGGGATTGTATTTTGTCTCCCTGGCTCTTCCCTGTTTCCTTCTCTGCTTCCTGGAATCAGGTGGCAGAGCACTGCTCCACCATGCCCTTCCGTCATGATGTTCTGCCTCATCTTGGGCTCAAAGCAAGGCCATTTACTGGCCATGGACTGAATTTCTGAAATCATGAGCCGAAATAAACTTTTTTATTCCTCCAAGTTGTTCTTGTCAGGTCTTTTGGTCACAATGAGAAAAAATTGATTAACACCTGACCCATGGTTACAAAGTATGGAGCCAAAAAGGAATAAAGATAGTGTCCCAGACAAAGGTACTGAGCCAATGGGAGATGATGCTGCCATTCACGTAAATGGAGAAATTGAGAATGACACTATTAAATAAAGTTAATACAATAAAGACCCAGTGCTTCTAATAGTACATATTTCTGACTCATTGGAAATGAAAATGAAGAAGTCACTGATGGAAAACAACTCTTCTGGAAAGGGAACTATGAACAGAATTCCGTAATTCCTCAACTGCACTATTACAGACTTGACTGGGGGCAAGAAACTCAGGATGAATCCATCTGAGACATAAAGTAAGTCACTCAGTTCTATTTCACTAATAACCTTGGTTTATAACACATATCAAGATAAGAAATCATTAATGTAGATTTGGCCTTAAAATGTAGGCAAAGATGTGGTATGCATATGATTGCTAATGACTTTTATTTTTGTTAAGAAGTAATGTCATATTAGTACCTTCTGACAAGAGCCAAATAGCACAGTGAGTGAAAGTAAGGGATAGGAGATACAGGGGCAGAGGAAAGAGAATACGGTGGCCAGCACAGGACAAAGTGGGTATGATAAAGCTTAGAGAAATCTGCTTCCACTCACCCCTTTACTGCAGGTGCTGTCAGGGCTTGCTTCTCCCTGATATCAGCAGGTACAGACAGGCTTCCCAACAAGCCACTGAACTTTAACATGGATACAGTCATTATTCTACTTTTTTAATGCCTCTGAAATATAATACATGTACAGAATTTTCACTAAATCAACCAAGTTTAAAAGCAGCAGACTCCACATCTGCAAAACAGATTCTAAAGATAACATTTTATGTGCCAAAGAGTGATTCAGTGCAAATTTGAAAATGAGATAAATATTCTTCCTTTGAAAGAGAATAAATAGATAGTTTTTCTGACTGAAAAGTTAAACAATACTTAGTCACATTTTAAGTAGTGAAGTCAAGGTTACTTTAGAAGTTTACACTAAAAATAATGAAGCTTTTCAATATCTCTAACAAATTAATCTACAACAGAACTCTTGTACTTGTAGGATTATTCCCAGAAGTTATGAAATGTCAGAATGTATTTGATAATAAATTCAAAACATTGGACTCATAATCTGAATAAGAAGTAAAATTTGGACTCATAATCTTGATAGCTAACATTTAAGTGTGTCTCATGAAGCAGGCACCACACTTTATATTTCAGTCCTCACAACTCTAAACCAGGTACTATTGGTGTCTCTATTTTAGAGAGGAAAATTAAGGCACAAAAAGATTAATAACTAGCATCAACACTTAATCAAGTGGAATAGTCAACGAACAGACCAGCTGTCAGGTACATTACTGTCTATCTTATATTTCAAGTGTTATTCACCTAAGTGGATCCATGAAAACAAGTCAAGTCATAAGAATTTTAGATTTACGTGCCCTAAGTACTAATGGTTACAATATTTTTACTTGAGAAGGAATAATGTGAAATTCTCACCTATAAAAACTAATGCAAAGTAAGGCTGAATATTATTTATATTTTTCATCTTTTAGGAATAAGCAGTTATTTTGAAAGTTTCGCTACTGTAAAGTGTGTATTATTTTACAGAAATGCAGTCCTAGCTAACAAAATAAATGCCAACTTTTCTTCTGTTAATAAAGATAATCAATGAGAAACACTTTCCAAAGGATACAAATATAAGAGTTCCCTGTCTCTACTTTCTCTGTCCCCCCACACCTATGACACATTTATTCATAAGTCAGGCATTCTTCCCTAAATCAGCTATGTTCTACTCTCATAAATACTTTTAGGGAGATAAATTTTTTGCCTAGAGGAAGGAGGAACAGCGAGTAGGAGCATCAGCAGGAGCTGAGGCACAGAGTTCAATAGGGGCATAGACAAGGTGGATCAAGACAAGGTGTGAACACTCACCGTAACAGAGTTTAAAACCTTGCACAGAAGCTATAGACTACTAGGGTCAACGGAGCAAATGAAACCACCCAAGCAACAATTTTCCATCAGAAGGCTATTTGAGGAAAAGCCCTAGTGAGACCATGCTGGAAAAGTGCTACACACTTTAGCCGTGTTGAAAACTGAGTTTGAAAATTGGCATACTTTCTTTGCACAGGCTTTCTGGTTACTTAATGCCTTTACAGTTCCACCAACAAGCACAAAGAGATGTTTGCTGTCTGTCCATTAAGGACAATATTAGTGAAAGCTATGCTTTCATTAGATCTGTATTATGCCAGCACTACATTGAGGGCTTTACACACAGTTTCCCATTTTAACATCACCATTTTGAGATGAGTACCATTATTGTCATTTTATAGATGAAGTATAAGAAGTCAAGTAATTTGTCCATGGTCAACCATACAGTTAACAGTGGCATAGCTAGAATCTTTATCCAGATCAACCGAACTGTACAGCACTTGGTATTACCTTAACACCTAAAGGATAATTGTGTGTAGAGCTGTGGTTATATAATCATTGCATAAAACCAGGCCAGACACTACTAAATAAGTAGAGACTTCCTGCACTATTTTGCTAGATATCTGACAGACTTCAAGAAACACTACTTACAGTGTTGTTGGTCTAGTTTTCAGGACTAGAATTTACTGTGCCTTCCTAAAATATTAAAAGTTTTAATTTCATAATTTGGTTTTCACCTAGGCCTATAGTTAATTAGTCTAAATAAAGTAGACTTAAATTTACTCTGATAAAAATGAGGAAAAGAATACAACTGCTGTAATAACTAATTCTATAACTTAGCAGTTAGACCATCAAATGTCAAACATCCTACTAAGGCAGGTACTGCTTTAATAGATTTTTCTAAAAATATTTTTGTAGTTGTAGTTGTCACTTTTATTTATTTATTTTTATAGAACCCAGTGCCTCAACACATGCTAGGCAAGCACTCTACCACTGAGCTACATCCCCACCCTCTTAATAGAGTTTTTAAAAAATGTTTTCATTCATTTTGTTTATCCCCAGGAGTTATCTAAAGTACTATAAGATCTAGGTTTGGGAATCTGGTGGAATGATCTCCTAATTTAGGTCTTAAGGAGGGACACACCACTTACTCAATATTCAATTAAAGCAAAAGGATCCATCCCCATTCCACATGCTTAATATTATCAGAGTAAACTCTGATAGCCTTGGTTTCTCTATTTCTCAACTCTACTTCCCCCTACCCATGGGTAGAAAAGGGGTCTATGAGTTGCCTAAAATAGTATGCACGTGTATGTTTTGCAGAGGTCTTTAGTTTCCCCCCTAAATCATCAGATATCCAATAAAGATTAAACACATAGCTCTAGGTAATCTAAAATTTACTCCTGGTCCATGAAAAACTTTCAGAGAGTTCATTTCACATTTAGGCTGCATTACTGTGGTCCCCTCTTAGAATGGCTATTCTTTTTTTTTTAATTTTTTTTAGTTGTAGATGGACACAAACATCTTTATTTTATTTATTTATTTTTATGTGGTGCTGAATATCGAACCTAGTGCCTCACACATGCGAGGCAAGCACTCTTCCACTGAACTACAATCCCAGCCCGGAATGGCTATTCTTGAATTCTATTTTTAGTTTCTGCTTTGACTTATATTGGGGAGTGTGCAACAAAAAATAGCAACATGCTTATAATACAGAAAAATGGTTAAGAGTGAGGACATTAAAGCCATATTTGCCTGTTTTTGAATTTTCTCTCCCAACTTACTATGTGATTTTAGACAAGTCATTTAACCTCTCAGAGCCTCAGTTCCTAATCTGAAATAATACTTCATTGAGTTATTTTGAGGAATGGAGAAAATATAAATAAAGAACTTAGCACAGTGCATTGTCTATAGTAAATGCCCAATTATTATAAAATTTACTGTTGTGTTCATTGTTAAGAATATTATCTACATTAACCAGTGTTCTCTATATGAGGATCTTTCTTTCTAATTGTTGAAAGATACAGGTCTATGTTTTCCTTGGGTAGTCCTGGTACTCTTAACTGAGCATGTCTCCATCTACCCACTTATGTTCTGGTCACTGGCAAGTGTAGAGCTGAATCTATAGCCTGTTGTTGTTGTTGTTGTTGTTGTTGTTGTTGTTGTTACTGTTGTGTTTCAGCTGGGGGTTTTTTGTCTGTTTTTTTGATTTTGGTACTAGGAACTGAACCCAGGTATGTTCTACCCCTGAGCCATATCCCCAGTCCTTTTTATTTTTTTATTTTTAGGCAGAGTCTCATCAAGTTGCTGAGAGTTTTACAAAGTTGCTGAGGCTGGCCTCCAACTTGCAATCCTCTTGCCTCAGCTTCTCAAGTGAGAAAGACCTTCTCCAAATACTTTCTTGAAAACCAACTGTATCTCTGAACCCTTTCCATGGCCCTGAATGCTTTATTATTTTTTATCATGTATTATTTTGACCTTCCTCAAATTCTTCTTTTTTTGGAATAAGGTAAGGTACATGAAAGTATATAAGCAAACAAATTAACTCAAAAGGAAAACAGTGCTTCTGAACTGAAAATAATCTGTTTGTTTAAAAAAAAGTTATTTTCCTCATTCATGGAAATTTGACTACATAGGAAATAAAATTCTTTTAACTTCCAAAAGTAGGATTGGCCCTAGACTTTAATCTTTCAAAGAAAAGCTGAATCAGGAGTCACAAAGTAAACAAAATCACTGGTATAATCATGAGAACTCAATATGAAGAATAAAGGAACCAGAAGAGTGTAGCAACTTGTTATTCCTTTGAGGTATGCTTATATTCTAAAAGTTAAGTAACTTCTAGAATTCAATGAGGGACATTTCAGAAAGAAGTTACTCACAGTAATGGGTTTCTTTGCATCTATTACTGGGGAAAACAAGCAGAAAAGTTTCTGTCTCTTATCGTACTGGATCCACAGTAATGGCAGGTAATATCTAGGCTGACTTATGGGCCTCTTTGTTTTTCGGACCCAGATATATGGAAATGTGCCATAGCTGTTGTATGTTAAGCAGATGGGACACCAAAGGGGTTGAGCTATTGGCCAAAGACAAAGGAAAAAAATTTCAAAATGTGAGCCAAAGAAGCTTTCCATGGCTGCTTGGCAATATAGCTTCCAAGTAAACTATCTTAATCTGATTCACATGTGAAGAGTAGAAAATTAAAAACAGGGTAGTAAAAAAAATTAAGTGAATTCATCAAATAATAAAATTTTGAAGCAGTTTCACTACTACATATGCTAATATCAGTAGTGTGTAGGTGTCTATGAATACTATAATTCCATATTTATACGTTGTGTGGTATCTTGGGCATACAACAGATAAGATACTAATTTTTTTTAAAAAATATTTTCTTAGGGGGCTGGGATTATGGCACAGTGGTAGTGTGCTCGCCTAGCACGCATAAGGCACTGGGTTCGATCCTCAGCACCACATAAAAATAAAATAAAGATATTCTGTCACCTACAACTAAAAAATAAACATTTAAAAAAAATATTTTCTTAGGTGTCAATAGACCTTTATTTATTTATTTATATGTGGTGCTAAGAATCAAACTCAGTGCCTCACACATGCCAGGCAAGTGCTTCACCACTGAGCTACAATCCCAGCCCAAGATACTAATTTTTGAGAAGCAAATGTTTTTCTAAGAAGACAAATATGACCTCTAAAAAATCAATAAGGTTGGGGTTGGGCTTGTGGCTCAGTGGCAGAGTGCTTACCTCGCACATGTGAGGCAATAGGGTTCGATCCTAAGTGCAACATAAAAATAAATAAACAAAATAAAGATGTTGTGTTCATGTATAACTAAAAAATATCTTAAAAATCAATAAGGTAGAACAAAATGCAATAAACTTTAAGTATATTATCTGAAAATCCTAGAGTGCTAAGGAATTAGGAAAGAAAATATGACAGCAAAGTAGAAATGATCTAAAGAAAAACATACTATAAAATGTTGGGGGATTTCTTGTCTATAAGAACTATTGTTTATCATAAAAATTCCACTGTGGATGCCCAGCCTACTGAAAGCCATAAGAAAGAAAAGGAGATTATGTTGGATTATTCACAATAATAAAATAGGTTACAGTTAAATACATCGAAATTCAGTTCCTTTCCAAATTTCTATTTGCAATGTTTAATTTCTCTAAAATTGCTCATAGTCAGAATTGAACTTTGTATTATTTTCTTTACTCTTCCAAAGGTTAAATATATTAAAAATTTCCTGTATTCCTTCTGTCTCTTCCTTCCAGTCTGTCAAAAAGTATTTAGGAGGGGCTGGGGTTGTTGCTCAGTGTAAGAGCACTTGTCTAGCACGTGTGAGGCACTGGGTTCAATCCTCAGCATCACATAAAAGTTAATTAATTAAGGTATTGTGACCATCTACAACTAAAAAAATTATTTTTTTAAAAAAGTATTCACGAACCTAGAGATATACCAAGCACCACTGAAAGTGCTAAAAACACACTGACCAAAACATCCTTCTGAAACAACTAGTCTATCATAGGAAAGGCATTGACTGATTCATTTGATTGTTTCTTCATTCCAGTATCTCTCTTAACTGTGTGCCTTAAAGGAAACACTAGGAATCAGGAAAAACAGAACTGAATAGCAACTTCAGGGTTAAAATTATGCAGAAAAGTTAAAATCTCAAACAGGCTACTTAAATGAAAACATAGTATGTGGAAGAAATATGGTTCATGCCCACGTGGGAAGCACCTCCTGACTTCCTCAGGCTAAGAGAATGTTCACTCTTTCTGTATTTCCACGGGGTTCAATGATACACTCCTTATATAAAACTTGTCATGATACATATATATTTTTGTATATACATACATACATATACATTTTTCTCTCACACATTACATTCTGACAGTTCTATAAATCTTTGTATCTCTACCACCAAGTTTCCTGAATCTATGACATTTGATTTTAGGAAGAAAATTACCCAAAATGTTGTATCTTAATCATTAAATTTAAAAAACCCACAACCTTGTTTTGATCATCAACAAAACTAAGAAACATGAGGTACACAGAAAGAAATCAGTGTGTGAATAAAATTTCATAAGTAGAGTGTAATTCCAGCTGAATGGTCAACACCTGAAAGATCCTTCGCACATATTGAGTACATTACTACTCTGCAACTTTCTGACATTCGTAAGGTCTCCACCAACAGCAAGTTTGTTACAGTTAAAGCTGTAAAATGAAATGATAATGCTCTGGTTTCAGAGCCTGAAAAAAAAAAAAAGTCAACATGAAACCTCTAAAATGTTGACATGTTATGGTTATCTAAACAGTAACTTCCTTCCTCCTCTCCACTCTACTATATCCATGCACCATCCCTGATGACATTTCCCTAACATCTGCCTTGCCAGACCTCTTTCCTTCTTCACCAACACTTCTTTCATGTTTGCTATGCAGTCTTGTTTTTTGTTTCTGCCTCTTTATTGAAACTAGATTCTGTGAGACCAGCAACAACCCTCTGGCTGACAGATACAACAGTCATGCAATGTTTTTTCCTTGAGGCCTTTTCCTCTTCAGCCCTTGTCTGTCTCTTCTGATGAACTGCATCTGACTTTTGTCTTTAAAAAGCTGGTATTTCACAGTGTTCTGGGGTGACTGTGCAAATTCTTATAGCTTCAAATGCTACCTCTATAAAGACTCTCAACCCTCAGTTTACTACCTACATATCTATCTATTGCTGGGGCTGCAATCACATATTTCCAAATACCAACAAGATATTATTTTCCTGCACACACTGGAACTTAACATGTCAAATGTAGCCTATGTTACCTTTCCCTTAGGACCAGCTTCTCCTACCTTCCTTGTCTCAGCTGGGAGAACCAGTATTAACATAACTGCTGAAGGAAGTTCACCCTTGACTCCATCAATGCACACTATGCACCTGTGGCTGCTTTTGTCTAGAACATCACCTTACCTCATAATTGTTTCTCTTTCCTCTTCTGTTCTCAACTAAAATGCCTTCTCTTTGTCAAAGTCTTACCTGAACGCTTTCTAATCTCTAATAATTATTAGTTTATCAACTTTCTTTCCCTCTTTCCTCCTATGCCATTTTACTCTGTTTGCATCAAAGGATTAAACCATATTATTAGTTCACCAGTGTCTATCTAGATTGAGAGCTGTTTTGCTCACTAGCATCCCCTAGAACCTAGACCAAGTGTAATGCAGACCAAGTGCCAATAACTCATGACTAAATAAATATCTGATCAGATGAATTACATTCTGAAGCATGCCTCACATCTGTCCCTTTACCATTAACTCACCATCATTACTGTGGTCTAGACTTAGAACTAATTTATGAGTGAGATCTTAGTCTTTATCCTAGCTCTTCTTTATTCTATCATAAATGTGTTTTTTAAATATAAAAATGTTTGATGATGTTGTTCTCGTGAGAAGCCAACAAGGGCTCAAAAGTCTACAGAGAAAATTCCAAACACTTCTAACTCAACTCACAAGGGCTTCCTAAAATGATCACAATCGAAACACAGTGTTCTCAGTTCTAGTCCAGTAACTTTGGACCCTTTAATTAAAATATATTGCAGGGTAAGAAAGGAACTGTTTGGTGCATAGACATGGAAGGACTAGCCAGCAATTAATTAAAAATAAGGAAGAGCCTAGATGTTCTAATGCTCTAATTTGAAAGAAAGTTTAGAGATTAAATAGCTATAAGAATTAATTAGTATAAATAAATTAAATAAAAAGGTGTGACAAAATCAAGGTAGGGGGAAATGTAAATTATAGGCAATGGCCAGGCAAATTATGACTGAGATCTTGGCATTCTTGAGTTGAGATCTGACTGATAAGGAGCTCTATCTTGCCTTAGTGCATGACCAGGAAAAAGACCCAACTAGGGAAAGGTCCAAATGTAGAAAAGAAATGGAAAGAAGGGTGGTGTGGTCTGAGCATACCCTGATGAGAGTCAAGGTCACTGGAGTAGGCAGGAGTGAGATGATATAGAATCTTATAGTCTGGATTCTATCATAAATTGGTAAATCACTGATGAGTTTAAGGCAGATAAAAGGAAAAAAATATATTTTTCTATACTCACAATGTTTCCAACACCAAATGTGTGGATGTTTTCCACATCCACAACCAGTTCTTCAATGCAGACAACTGGGTGTTCTACATTCAATTCAGTTCTGTCCCACAAGACTGGCCCTCTTCACTGCCAGTCATAAGTCCTGGGCCTTTAGTGTGACTGACCTGGCTACAATCAGGAATTCTCATGAGCTCCTCCTCAAGTTTGATAATTTGCTATAAAAGCTTATACAACTCAGAAAAACCCTTTATTTATATATACCAGTTTATTATAAAGAATAAAGATGAACAGCCAGATGAAGAGGTACATAAGGTGAGGTCTGGATGGGTCCTGAGCATAGAAACTTCTGTCCCCATTAAGTTGGGGTTTACCACCCTCCCAACATTTGGATGCATTTGCCAACCTGGAAGCTCTACGAATCCATAGTGTTGTAGTTTGGATCTGGTATGTCTCCCAGAGGCTCATGAGTTGAAGTAGTAGTCCCCAATGCAGCAATGTTCAGAGGTAAGGTTTTCAGTAAGTGACTGGATCTTACCAGGGCTGATCTCACCAACAGTTTAATCAATTGACAGACTAATAGCTGAACGGGTTATTAAGCAGTGGTAGAAACTATAGGAAGAAGGACCTATCTGAAAGGAATGGGTCCTTGGGAGGGTGCCCTAGAGGACAATATCTTGTCCCTGGCTCCTTTTTTCTGGACTTCCTGACTACTTTCCTTTGCCATACCCTTCTGCCATGATGTTTTGCCTTCCTTCAAGCCCAAAGCAATGGAGCCAGCTGACCATGAACTGAAAACACTGAAACCATAAACCAAAATAGATCTTTCCTTTTTAAGTTCTTTTTCCTAGGAATTTTGTCACAGTGATGAAAAGCTGACTATCATAGTTTAGAGATTTTTATGGCAGCTTCATCACACAGGCATGATTGATTACTGATTGATTACTGATCCAATTTCCAGTCCCTTTCCTTCCCTGGAAGAACGGGAGTGGGGCTGAAAGTTTGGAATTTCTCATCATGGTTTTATCTTTCCAGTAACTATCTCCCATGATGAGCTATCCAGGAGCCAACAAAAAGTCACCTCATTTTAACAAAAAATGTTCCTATCACCTAGGAAACTGCAAGCAATTTAGGAGTTTTATCTAAGATGTTCTTATCAACTTCATAACTTAAGAAATTACAAGAGTCTTAATAGCTATGTATCAGAAACCAGAAGCAGAGACCAAATATATAGGGAAAGGGTATAGTCTGATTTATGTCATAAATTCCAAGGGGAGAAATCATTCATTCATTCATTCATTCATCCATCCATCCATCCATCCATCCATTCATCCATCCCTTCATTCAACAAATATTTAATAAGTATCCACTACGTACCAGTTACTATTCTGACTAAAACAGGTAATAACCTTGCTCTCATAGAGCTTTCATTCTAAAAGATTCTTGGAGGGCAAAAAGGAAGTAAAGAGTACAGTTAGGAGACCAGTGCAGAGTGTACTTCATTATGATGGCTTGGACAAGATGGGTTACAATGGAGAGAAAGAAAGACGTGAACAGATATGGGTTGTATTTTAGAGGCACAACAGATATGACTGACTAAGGGATTCAGTGTGAAAAGGTAAAAGAAAGTCAAGACTGACTCTTGCATCTCTGATCCTGACAACTACATCCAGAACTATGATACTATTTACTAAAATGGAGAAACAGGAGGCTCTAGGAAGGAAAGAAATAAGAGTATATTTTGATCATACAGTGTAAGGTTGCTGTTAGACAGCCAAAGGAATTATCCAGGAGACTGTTGGATTTATGAGTTTAGAGTGGAGAGGACAAAAGTAGAGACGTAAAGATAGAAGTAAGGCAGAGATGGCATTGGAAGACATGGGACTTAAAGAAGAGAGTACAAAAGGGAGGGGGTCTAGGATCAAACCCTGTTTACATTCTAACTCTGAGAACCTGAGCAGAGGAGAAGGAAGCAAGTGAAACTGACATAAAATGATTGGTAAGGTAGGGGGAAAACAGTGAAATAAGCAGTTACTGTGACAAACACAGGTGGTTGCTAGGATCTCCCTTCAAAAAACAACCTGCCAGTCAGCCACATGAAGTATAGTTAACCAATAACCTTTATCTGTTAGCCTGAGGATCTGTTTAGCTTTTGAGTGAAGGACACAGCCAATCACTGAGCACACTGTGCGGTGTGCTAGTCTGGTGTGGTCTGGTTGTGTCTACCTAATGTAGGTCTCCTCTAATGAGCAATCTTTGCCTCAGGGCTCCCAATTAGGTGTCAGAGACTGTTAGATTGGCATAATGATCTGAGGTTTTTCATGCCCACTACAGCTTCCTCCTCTCTCACCTTTCACAGGTATTAAATCTTGATCAGAAGGTTTGACTAATTGTGCTTCCTTTCCTTGGTATCTTGCACAAGGAATCTCCTGCCACACTAAGCCTTTTGCCTGCCTCACTCCATCTTAACAACTAGATCCTGACAGACTACATTAAATAGTCACAAATGGGAGGGTGTCAGAGTTCCTGCCGACAGGCAGGAGCACAGGTGAAGGCCCAGGACCAAATTCAGGGACTGTCATGGGAGCCTAGCCAAGGACAGACAGGAGACACAGAGGAACCTGTGACCCAGGGGAAGGACTGCGTCCAGGAACCCTGCAGGAGACACGGCCTAACTGAGGCTCAGGACCGCTTCCAGTTCCACACCAGAATTCCTGCCAACCAGCGAAAGCACAGGCAAAGGCCCAGGACCAACTTCAGGGACCACCACTGCAGCCCAGCCAAGGGCAGGCCCAACACTGCTAGCCACCAGCCACAGAGGAACCCAGATCCAGGGGAAGGACTGCCCCCAGGGACCCCTGAGGGAGACCTGGCATAAGTGAGGCTGGGGACTGCCCCAGTTCCGTGCCATAGTTCCTGCTGACTGGCAGAAGCATAGGCAAAGGCCCAGGACCAACTTCAGGGACCACCACTGCAGCCCAGCCAAGGGCAGACCCAACACTGCTAGCCACCAGCCACAGAGGAACCCAGATCCAGGGGAAGGACTGCCCCCAGGGACCCCTGAGGGAGACCTGGCATAAGTGAGGCCGGGGACTGCCCCAGTTCCGTGCCATAGTTCCTGCTGACTGGCGGAAGCATAGGCAAAGGCCCAAGACCAACTTCAGAGACCACCATGGAAGCCCAACCAAGGCCACTCCCACTGCCAACTTGAGCTACTTCCACTACAACCACCAACATCTTTAGTGGCAGTAGTGTCCATCTGGGAATACCTGCTGTGGACTGGAAGTGAACTCAAAGGTGAGATACAGGTAATCTGTAGTGTCACTACAAAATTATTGGATAGAAACTGCAATACCTCAGATCAGCATTGCAAGAAAGGAAAATACATAATCAACATGAAAAAATAAGGGAAGAAAGTACCCCAAATAAACCTAGATGCTACAATAATAGAATCTATTGACAGCACAGTTGATGAAATGTAAGAGAAAGAATTCAGAATATACGTAATTAAAATGATCTGCAAATTAAAGAATGACTTAAGCAAGCGAATACAGGTAAAAATTGATCACTCCAACAAAGGAATAAGAGAGCAAATAAAGGCAACCATTGATCACTCCAACAAAGACATAAGGGAGCAAATACAGGTAGCAAAGGATTACTTTAAGAAAGAGCTAGAGACTGTGGGGGGAAAAAAAAAATCAGAAATTCTTGAAATGAAGGAAACAATAAACCAAATAAAAAACTCGATAGAAAGCATCACCAGCAGACTAATCACTTGGAAGACAGACCCTCGGATAATGAAGACAAAATATACAATCTTTTGTTTTTATATCTTTTTTTTTTTTTTTGTGGTACTGGGGATTGAACTCAGGAGCTCTCGACCACTGAACCACATCCCCAGCCCTATTTTGTGTTTTATGTAGAGATAGGATATATCTTTTTTAGTTGTTGATGGACCTTTATTTTATTTATTTATTTTTATGTGGTGCTGAGAATCAAACCCAAGGCCTCATACATGCCACGCTAGTGCTCTACCACTAAGCCACAACCCTAGCCCCAAAATATACAATCTTGAAAATAAATATGACCATATAGTGAAGATGGTAAGAAATCATGAACAGAACATACAAGAATTATAAGATAGCATCAAAAGGCCAAATATAAGATTTATTGGAATAGAAGAAGGCACAGAATTTCAAACCAAAGAAATGCACAATTTCTTCAATGAAATAATATCAGAAAATTTCCCAAACGAGAAAAATGAATTGGAAACTCAAATACAGGTGACTTATAGGACACCAAATGTACAAAATTTCAACAGATCTAAACCAAGGCACATTATAATGAAAATGCCCAGCATACAGAACAAGGATAAAATTTTACAGGCCACAAGAGAGAGGAATCAGATTACATACAAGGGGAGACCAATTCGGATCTCAGCAGATTTTTCAACAATGACCCTCAAAAGCCAGGAGATCATGGAACAACATACATCAAGCTATGAAAGAAAATGGATGCCAACCAAGAATCTTATATCCACCAAAATTGAGTTTCAGATTTGATGAAATAAAAACCTTCCATGATAAACAAAAGTTAAAAGTATTTACAGCAAGAAAGCCCACACTACACAGCATTCGCAGAAAAATATTCCATGAGGAGGAAATGATAACCAACAATGAAAATATACAAAGAGAGGAACTACACTAAAAAAAGAAAAGAAAAGAAAAGCCAATCAAAGGGGAAACTAAGTTAAAAACCAAAATTAAACCAAAAATGACCAGGATTACAAATCATATTTCAATAATAACCCTGAATGTGAATGGCCTAAACTCATCAATTAAAAGAAACAGACTGACAGACTGGATTTTTAAAAAAGACCCAATAAATATGCTGCCTTGAAGAGACTCATCTCACAGGAAAAGACATCCACAGACTAAAGGTGAAAGGATTGGAAAAAAACATATCACTCACATGGGCTGCGTAAACAACTAGGAGTTTCCATCCTCAAATCAGATAAAGTGGACATCAAACCAAAGTTAGTGAAAAGAGATAGAAAAGGACATTTCATACTTCTAAAGAGAATCATACATCAACAAGACATAACAATCATAAATATCTATGCCCCAAACAATAGGGCATCTACATATATCAAACAAATTCTTCTCAACTACAACAATCAAACAGACCACAACACATTAATACTTGGTGACATTAACACAGCTCTCTCACCACTGGACAGATCTTCCCAACAAAAACTAAACAAATAAACCATAGAACTTGATAAAACAATCAATAATTTAGACTAAACAGACATATATAGAGTATTCCATCCATCAATGAGTGAATACACTTTTTTCTTAGCAGCACATGGATCCTTCTCCAAAATCGATCATATATTATGTCACAAAACAAGTCTTAGCAAATACAAAACAAATAGAGATACTACCGGGCATCCTATCTGACCACAATGGAATAAAATTAGAAATCAATGATAGATTAAAAATAAGAAACTACTCAAACACCTGGAAACTAAATAATATGCTATTGAATGATGCATGGATAACAACAGACATCAGGGAAGAGATTTAAAAAAAATTATTAGAGGTAAATGAAAACTCCGATACAACATATCAAAATCTCTGGGGCACCATGAAGGCAGTGATAAGAGGAAGGTTCATTGCATTAAGCTCATTTATTAATGAGAAGAAAAAGTCAATAAAGAAATAACTTGACTCTACATCTCAAAGCCCTAGAAAAAGAAGAACAAACCAACACCAAAATAAGTAGAAGACAGGAAATAATTAAAATCAGGGCTGAAATCAACGAAATTGAAACAAAAGAATCGATTCAAAAAATTGACATAACAAAAAGCTGGTTCTTTAAAAAAATAAACAAAATTGACAAACCCTTAGCCACCCTAATGAAAAGGAGGAGGGAGAAAACCCAAATTACTAAAATTCATGATGAAAAAGAAAATATCACGACAGACACCACTGAAATAAAGAGGATAATTAGAAACTATTTTGAAAACCTCTATTACAGTAAAATTAAAAACCCTAAAGACACCAACAAATTTCTAGAGGCATATGACCTACCCAAACTGAACCAGGAGGTCATACATAACTTAAACAGATCAATTTCAAGCAAGAAAATAGAAGATGCCTCAAGAGACTGCCAACCAAGAAAAGCCCAGGACCAGATGGATTCTCAGCTGAGTTCTACAAGACCTACAAAGAAGAATAAGTACCAATACTCCTCAAACTATTTCATGAAATAGAAAAGGAGAGAGCCCTTCCAAACTCATTCTGTGAGGTAAGTATCACCCTGATACCAACACCAGACAGAGGCACATCAAAGAAAGAAAATATCAGACCAATATTCCTGATGAATATAGATCCAAAAATTCTCAATAAAATTTTGGCAAATCACATATAAAAACATATTAAAAAGATAGTGCACAATGATGAAGTAGAATTCATTCCAGGGATGCAAGGTTGGTTCAACGTATGGAAATCAATTAATGTAATCCATCACATTAACAGGCTTAAAGATAAGAATCACATGATTTTATCAATTGATACAGAGAAACCACTTGACAAAATATAGCACCTTTTTATGTTCAAAACATTAGAAAAACTAGGGATAGTAGGAACATACCTCAACTTTGTAAAAGCTATCTATGCTAAACCCAAGGCCAACATCATCCTAAATGGAGAAAAATTGGAATCATTCCCTCTGAAAATGGGAACTAGACGGGGATGCCCTCTCTCACCACTGCTATTCAACATAGTCCTGGAAACACTAGCCAGAGCAATTAGACAGACGAAAGAAATTAAAGGGATAGGAATAGGAAAAGAAGAACTCAAACTATCATTATTTGCCAATGACATGATTCTATACTTAGAGGATCCAAAAAATTCCACCAGAAAACTTCTAGAATTAATAAATGAATTCAGCAAAGTAGCAGGATATAAAATCAACACCCATAAATCTATACATCAATAATAAGCCCTCTGAAAGAGAAATTAGGAAAACTATCCCATTCACAATAGCCTCAAAAAAAATAAAAATACTTGGAAATCGATTTAACAAAAGAGGTGAAACACCTCTACAATGAAAACCACAGGACACTAAAGAAACTGTACAAGACCTTAGAAGATGGAAAAATCTCCCATGCTCTTGTATAGGCAGAATCAAATATTGTCAAAATGGCCATACTACCCAAAGCACTATATAGATTCAATGCAATCCCAAGTAAAATCCCAGCGTCATTCCTTATACAAATAGAAAAGGCAATCATGAAATTCATTTGGAAGAATAAGAGACCCAGAATAGTCAAAGCAATCCTTAGCAAGGAGAGTGAAGCAGGAGGCATCACAATACCAGACCTTAAACTATACTACAGAGTATAGTAACAAAAACAGCATAGTACTGGCACCAAAACAGACATGTAGACTAGTGGTACACAATAGAAGACACAGAGACAAATACAGTTATCTTACACTAGACAAAGGTGCCAAACATGTACATTGGAGGAAAGATAGCCTCTTCAACAAATGGTGCTGGGAAAACTGGAAATCCATATGCAGCAAAATGAAACTAAACCCCTATCTCTCACCATGCACAAAATTCAACTCAAAGTGGATCAAGGACCTGGGGATAAGACCAGAGACCCTACACCTAACAGAAGAAAAAGTAGGCCAAAATATTCATCACGTCAGATTAGGACCTTACTTCCTTAACAAAACCCCTGTAGCACAAGAACCCAGCATGGTGGCTCAAACCCGTAATCCCAGCACTTAGGGAGGCTGAGACAGGAGAATCACAAGTTCAAAGCCAGCCTCAGCAATGCTTAGGGAGTTGCTAAGCAATTCAGTGAGACCCTGTCTCTACATAAAACACAAAATAGGGCTGGGGATGCGGCTCAGTGGTTGAGTACCCCTGAGTTCAACCCCCAGTACCAAAAAAAAAAAAAAAAAAAAGTAAAATCAAGAATCAATAAATGGGATGGATTCAAATTAAAAAGCTTCTTCTCAGCAAAAGAAACAATCAATGAGGTGAACAGAGAGCCTATACTCTGGGAACAAATTTTTGCCACACGCACATCAAATAGAGCACTAATCTCCAGGATATATAAAGAACTCAAAAAACTTAACACCAAAAAAACAAACAACCCAATCAATAAATGGGCTAAGGAGTTGAACAGACACTTCTCAGAAGAAGATATACAATTGATCAACAGATATATGAAAAAATGTTCAACATCTCTAGCAATTAGAGAAATGCAAATCAAAACTACTCTTAAGATTTCATCTCAGGCCAGTCAGAATGGCAGTTATCAAGAATACAAACAACAATAAGTGTTGGCAAGGTTGTGGGGGAAAAGGCATGCTCATACATTGCTGGTGGGACTGCAAATTGGTACAACCAATCTGGAAAGCAGTATGGAGATTCCTTAGAAATCTTGGAATGGAACCACCATCTGACCCAGCTATCCCACTGCTCGGTATATACCCAAAAGACTTAAAAACAGCATACTACAGTGACACAGCCACTTCAATGTTTATAGCAGCTCAATTCACAATAGCTAAACTGTGGAACCAACCTAGATTCCTTTTGATAGATGAATGGATAAAGAAACTGTGGTATATATACACAATGGAATATTACTCATCAATAAAAGAGAATAAACATAGGGGCACTCTCCATACTTTCAACCCCTCCCTTCCATCTTTCCTCATTCTATATGCTAATGGACTGTGCGCTTGACAGAGAGCACCCCTTTGTTTGTAACTTTGGACGTGATTGGTCCAGGAGTGTATATAAGCTTTTGCACTTTCTGTAATAAACGGTGTTTCTGCATCTCACTCTGGCAGAGCAGTTTTTTACCTACACCCCGGGGTCTGGGGAGAGTGACCCCGCAGACCACCACTGTCCTGGGAGACCCCATTTCGTCTTCTTCCCCGGATACCCCTTTTCTTCCTCTCTCAGGACCCCAACTCGTCAAGCGGAACCACACATCACAGCCTTAAAGCTACAAATAAAATTATGGCATTTGCAGGTAAATGGATGGAGTTGGAGAACATCATGCTAAGCGAAGTAAGCCAGTCCTAAAAAACCAATGCAGAATGTTCTCTCTGATAAGTGGATGCTGATTCATAATGGGGGAGGGGACAGGGGAGAATGGAGAAACTTCAGTCAAAGGGAAGCGGGGAGGGGGCATGGGGACAGTAAAGATGGTGGAGTAAGATGGACATCATAGTCCTAGCTTCATGTCTGACTGCATATATGATGTGATTCTACAAAAAATAAAAATAAAAAAATGTTTATTAAATAAATAAATAGTCACAAATGCCAAGAGGAAAGTGCTTCAAGGGAAAAATGGTCCACTACATTGAGGGTTGGAAAGAGAACCGATGGGTGAATTTGGAAAAATGCTGGTCAATGAGATTCCTGAAGAGGGCAACTTCACTGGACTTGTGTGAATCAAATCTTAATTGGAATGGATTCTAAGTGAATTACAGATAAGGAAGGAGACAGAGACTACTGACAACTAACTAACTTTGCAAGTTTTGCTGTGAAAGAACAAAAAAGAAAAGCAGTAACTGAATATTATTATGCTGATTTGAGATGAGTCAGTAAAGAGAGATGATGACTTGAGAAAGGGCAAAACTATAGGGGAAAAGCCCTTAAGAAGGCAAGATAGGACAGTATCCTGAGCTTCCAAAGTAGTAGGAGAAATCACAGGAGAGAATATTTGCAAAACTAGCTTACATAACTCCCAGCTATAACAAATACTGTAAAAGAAGAAGAACTTCAAATATATAAAAGAGAAACTTAATTTAGATTGAGGAAGTATCTCTAAGGAAGTAAAATTAATCAGAAGGCTGGAAAAAAGCAATCCTGAAAGAGGAAAGAGCAGACGCTAAAGCCAAGGGATGGGAAAGAGCATGACTTAGTGGAGAACCAGAAAACCAGTTGCTGTGATAAAATAAAGAGAGCCAGGGCATGACTGTGCAAGGTCACATGGGTAAGTGGTAAACGTCTTAGATCTCAGTCTAAACCCTAAGTTTTAAGTTTACAGATTGTATGACTTGAGTGATTTTTAGAAAATATCACTAGATTTCCAGAGGGGGGAAAAGAGAAGTAAAGGATTCGTGGAGAGTTGATAGACAATGGAATTTGGTAGTTGAACACATTCAATCACTCATTCAAATAAACTGAATAGTGAGAGAGGTAAAATGATTCAATCTATTTTTTGAGGTAGATTCCTCAGGACTGGTGAAAGTAATTAAAAGAGTGTTACTGAGAATAAAACCCCTTGGTTATGATAACATTGTTGGTTATGATGCTCAGCAAAAGTGCACCAACTTCTCAGGGGTCCCCAAAACCATATGTAACCAGAAAGTCCCTTTTCTTCATGGTATCCAAAGCTTTCACAGTACCACCTCAACCAACATAATACCAAATGAATTACACAACACAGGCTTACATAGCACATTTCTCCAACAATGTCCAACTATCTCACTTTACGCCTGAGGGAAGGGATTGCCTACTAGAGTTGGAATCTGGTCATGCATATTAATGCTGTTCTCTTGACCTTTACATATAATTTTACACATATTTCAGTGGCAGGCCATAATTCCTCAATATAGCAATTTATTTAGGGGCATTTTCTGAAGCTGTTATCACTGGCTTCTCCTTTTGGCTTTCACAAAGGAGAACAATTATTCAGCTCCATAAAGATTTACTTTTCTTTTGCACCAGGGATTGAACCCAGGGGCGCTTAACCACTGAGCCATATCCCCAATCCTTTTTATATTTTTATTTTAAGATAGGGTCTTGTAAGTTGCTTAGAGCCTCGTTAAGCTGCTGGGGCTGATCTTAAACTTGCAATCTTCCTGCCTCAGCTTCCTGAGCCACTGAGATTACAGGCATGTGCCATCACGCCCACCTATAATGATGAGATTTTAATATTCCTTAGCCTTTTGGTTTTTACCACAGAGGTCATTCTTTCTGCTCCTGTAATTTCTCAGATATCCTTTACATAGAAATGCACATCAAATGATCAAATTCTATCACCCCCACAACAGAATATCAGAAAAGTGTAGAAAAGAAAAATTTGAGTAAATTAAGTACATTTAAATTACCAGTAAGGAGGGAGAAGGGATGTTACCAATGTTCAAAGTTACAACCAAAAATGTAAGACATATATTTTCTTTCATTCAACATAATGAGTATTACATACTGAATCAAAGGTGTAACTAACTATCCCAGTACACTTCAGTGGATTTTTTTAAATAATACCTTTATTTTATTTGTTTATTTTTATGTAGTGCTGAGGAATGAACCCAGTGCCTCATTCATGCGAGGTAAGCACTCTACCTCTGAGCTACAATCCCAGCCCCACACTTCAGTGGATTTTAAGAGTAACTCTCTTTTGATAAAAACAAATCAGGCAGCTTAATTATTCAGCACAAAGTGGCTCAGTATACTTACCCCAAATGGACTCATGGACTTAATCCCCTAGAAGTTATCACATTTATTACTAACATCCTGGCAGGAATACATTCTTTGACTGACTCTTACATATTTTGGCACCTTCCTGAAATATCACTTTGGATCCAGAGGCTTACTAGAGAGAACAAGGCTAGTCTATTCCTAGCCAATTACAGAAACCTACCTATCTTTCCCCTTCTCCAAAGTTATATAATAATGCATATTATGGACCAGGATATAATTTTTGAATGTTATTAAAGAAAAGAGCATATGATAAAGTTCACCAAACAGGCCTCTCCATTTAGAGATTTTGGTTTTAAAGTGACTTTAATTTGCCATTTTAAATGTTGCTTTTGCCTGGGACTATGTACAAAATCAAGCATTCACATCCAAAAACATTTTTCAAGTACTACCTAATTGCCAGACACTGCATGGAATACTAAAAATAAAAAGATAAGTAACACAAGATGGCAGTTCAAACCTCATGAATTCAGGAACTCACTACCTTGTCAGGGCACACAGATGTGCCCAAAATCAACTATAAGAACCTTATAAATACTACTACAACTGTCAAACTAGGACAAGGAAATAATTTTTCTGGGACAAGTCATCACAGATGTGGGGACATTTGAGAAACATCCTGAAAGAAGATTGTGAGTTCAAAAAGAACCAAAAGGAGTAAAGAACATTCTAAGTGGAGGGAACAATTTGTGCTTAGAAACTAATGGTATGTGCATGTTCCTAAAACCTAAGGACATTCTTCAGACATCACTCTCCTTGATCCTGATGACCATTTCTCATGTCCTTGACACATTCTCCTAAGTTCTGTGATACTACACTCTCTGAATTTTCATCCCGTCTCTCTGGTTGATCTTACACAATAGTCCTGATGGACTCTTCTTTGTCTAAACACTGTCAATTCCTCAGCATGCAGTCCTGGGTCCTGTTTTCAAAAGTAAAAAGCCCTGCCTGGTAATTCATCCCCTTCCACAGACTCATGACTCTCAAAAGAATATCTCTACAACAGATATTTCCTGTGTTTCAAAGCAAAAAAGCCAGCAGTCTTCTGGATGTTTCTTACAAATTTCACACATACCTCAAACTTAACACTTTGAAAATTCTTGATTCACATTTTACAGCTATTTCATTTTATTCAGCCATTTCTCTTGCCTTTCAGTCTCTCTACATGCATTTCCCATACATAAAATACTGTTTCTGTTCCCTTTTCTGGCTAATTCCCACTCATCCTTTAGATCCAAAATTATACATCATTTCCTTGAGGAAGCCACTGATTACCTCATCTGCTTCCTTTTATGTGTTCATACCATAGGAATCCATAGTCCATTGTATTTAATTTGCTATATGCTAGCCAGTATGTTTCTAGACTACAAGCTCACAAGAGCTTTTAGCCCAGTACTATGCATGTCCCAACTACTCAAAAAAATATTAAAAGAGAGAGAGAGACTGAGCAGAATGGCACAAGCCTATAATCCCAGCTACTTGGGATAACAAAGCAGAAGGATCACAAGTTCAAGACCAACCTTGGAAACTTAACAAGACTGTCTAAAAATTAAGTAGCATTAGGGATGTAGCTCAGTGGTGGAGTACTCCTGGGGTCCCCATAACCCCCTCCCCACACACACAAACACACAAATATGACTAAGCAAATGAGAAACTCCATAACATACTTCATGAAAACACTAGGAGGCATAAGAGTGAAAAATAGGTACCAATGACAGAGGACTTCCTGTGGTCCCTGCTCCCCCTTCTAATTAGGTCAATAGAAAATTAATGTATAAATACTATTTTTAAAGGACACCAGAACGACAATGAAAAAGGTTATTTGCAAGAGGACAATTCAGTTTGACAAATACTTGGGAGTGTCCAACAGCAGTAGAAATAATTCACTTTTGTCTTTGAATCACTAATTTTGCAAAAATTTTTAAAAAAAACATTCAAGACTATTTTCTAAGAAAGCAGCAAGTGACCAAAAAGTGAATTGACAGCTGAAGCTTCACCTCCCCTAAAAGAAACATCTTTATCATATACAGTTAGACCCTAATGTACAACAAACCATCACAAACTCCACTGCTTAAAACAATAAACATTCATTGCTCCTAACTCTACAGGTCAACTGGCAATTCCATCTTCGTTGGGCAATCTCATCATTCTGCAATAGTCTGACAGGTTAGGTAAGACTACCTTATCCTAAATGTCCTCCCTCACATATACTATAGTTGGAGACCCTTAACAGGGATGACAAGCATGTTGGGAATACAGATAGCAGGCTTGCCCAATTTTCAGGTTGAATAGGCAAGGTTCTGTGAACAGACATGTACAAGGCCAGTTAAGGCCTAGCTTAATAATTGACAAACCATCCCTCTGCCACTTCAATTAGATAAAGCAAATTAAAAGGCCAGTAAAGATTCAAGAAATAAGGAAACACATTCTGCTTTTACAGAGTCACACTGCAAGAGGCACATGGACACATGGAGCAAACAACCAAGCCCATTTTTTGCAATCTATGTACTATACACTGCTTAAATCAGTATCTATATAGCCCTTCCACATACATCTACCTTGAACACTACAGTTCAGTACATGATACTCATGATGATGATGCTGATACAAGGAGCTAAATAATAGTACATGCAGAGAAGTATATTTTAAAATCTCCAAGACCAGAACTAGGGTTAAAAGATTTGCCCTAGATAACTTTATCATGATATTACTTCTTATTGATTTCAGATAATAGTGACTGGACTACATCATATTGTTTCCTCACTGTGCATGCTGTCAATAAGGCTTGAGAACATTAACAAGACAATCCATAGTATAACTGGTGAAAAGATTCAATGAAAATAACCCAAACTTTGATTCTTTTAAATATATAGAAAGAAATTGTATTGATATATTTCAGAAAAAGAACCAGGTCATGTAATCACTTCCCAAACACTTGCCACACAAATAAAATTCTCAAAAACATTCATTGAGTCATTCACTACACCCTTGTTCCACCAGAAGAAACTAGGTGAATGAGTGCAAGGCTCCTGGCAACCTACTGGAAAGAAAATTAGATGAAAATAGAAAAATATGTTTATGTCTGCTGATACTAATAAAGCATATTTCAGCAGCCACAAAAACTGTGCTGGCTTAAATAGGTAAATAGAAACCAGACCAAATTACAGATAAGCTTAAAAGCATGCAGATCTTCAAATCCAAGTGATATTACTGGGTGCACTTGATCCTTGGACTATGTGGCCTAGTTTTGCTGGATGACCCTCTAATTTCTGAAAAGTGCTACAGGATCCTCCTGACAACAACCTCTCCTAACTCCAGCATAGGAACTCTTAGCATTTCCGATGTGGATTTTGGAGACAAAGATAGAACACTGAGAACTGCCAAGGTTGCAAAGGATATCACTTTCAAAGGTTAAAAAAAAAAATCCCCCTCCCTTTTTTATTCCTGATGACTACCCAATTACACAAGCCAGGCATGATATCTGGGAGCCATGAAAGAAGTCTGCTATAGGCATGGACAAATCTGCCTGTTCAAACACGGTGAAAAAGTGCATGAGAGACAGCAATTAAATGTATTTGGGGGAGTGGGGTTTCACATAGGGTAGCTAATCTAGCATGGAAAATTTTTTAACATAAAAATCTCAGAACTGTAATATATTGTTATCACTTCTTACCATAACCTTTTTTGTGATTTTTAAACAGCATGTCTTTTCATTTTTTATTTTACATAAGAGCATTAAGTTATACAAGAGATTTATTCTTAAAATTCTGTAGGCAGAACAAAATTTTGTAAAGTAAAAACCCATTCTTCCTCTGAGAGCTATTATAAAATCCAACACATGTGTCTATATATAAGTATTCTCCTGAGACCATGGAATTAGGTTATATTTTTGCAGGCCACAATAAAATTATAATGTGATGTCCATTTGTGTGATGATACCCACCACTCACTTCCCACCTGCCCAGATGATCTAGGCTCCAAGCATCTGTTGTCAATATCCAGCAATGGTAATGTTTAGCCCTTTTGTTTATTCACAATTCAAAAGTAGTATTTTGATTTTTAAATCCACAGGAGAAACTTAAGGTATGAATTTAGGAATGAAACACCTGTTCAACTTGTGGGTTCTGGTATCTTAGCTGTTGAAAGTAGGTGCCATTGTTTATCAGTACAGAGATAGTGAAAAATAGCCACTACAGGAATAATCTCAGTAATAATTACTATTATTAACTTTTGGAGACCCCAGATTCTGACATCACTTTCTAAAAGGAGCCAGAGAAGTCTTACAGTGAAGTTCCTTAAACATATCTTTCTCCCAAAATTTTAATATAATCAACTTCACAACTTCCTCCTCACTCCATACAACATTGGAGTTTTATACAATAACGGTCATAGGACGATTCCAACAGTTATCAGCTGAACTAAATCCCAGGTGAACTATAAAGCCGATCTCTACACTAACAGAAACCTCCACACAATTGCCAACCTTCAAAAAATATTCCTTTTACCTCTCACTCTCAACTCTTGGATTAAACTAGACAAAACTAGACTAACCTTGTATGATAAGTACATACTTGTGATTATTAATCCACTGGGCCTTCAAACAATCAGGAGCCCAAAATCATGTTCCTAGCCAGGAACATGAGAGTTTGTTCCAATGAATAAATAAGTGTGATCTGTAAAGAATGTCAATTGTGTACAGAAAAGGAGTGTTTCTAAGATGGAGAAAAGTTGTAAAGTTTATTTTAAAGTGTTTTAAGCATAACTTCTATTATAACTATTATCTAAATATTTATTTGTACCATGAAGGAAAGGTATTTTAAGCAAAGAACAATACAATTGAGTTCACTGAATATATCCCAACTTGGGAGCTAAAGGAAACATTTATCACAAATTTTCAAAACTAAAAAAGAAGTAGATTCAACAAAATCATACTAAATAATACTAGGTAATTAATGACATTCAACTATGCCTACCAATGCACATAATGATGATAAACTACTGTTTACACAAAAAAGAAAATAAAACTTTAGTAACATAATACCACATTTAATGCATACAGCATTTAATTACATAATTTCATCAACATGAAGAATCAAAGGCACTAAAATATTATTTATTTCATTTTCAATGTATCATTTTAAAATTCAAAAACTAACAAAAAGTAGATTAGTGGTTGCCATGAGCTGGGGTAAAGGGAAAATGAAAAGTGATTGCCAATGGGTAATCGGGTTTCGTTTTGGGATAATAAAAATTTCAAAAATTACATTGATGCTGTATAGGTCTAGATATATTAAAACCCACTGAATTGTATATATTCAAAGGCTGAATTTTATGGTATGTGAATTGCATTGCAATGAATGTGTTGTAAAAAACACGCAACACTAATGCTTTTATTAACTATGTGAATTCCTAAAAAGAAAAAAATTACTTATTCCAGGGAAATATAATATTCAAATCATCTATTTGTAAACTTTATCTTAATTATTTTCTAGAAAATTATCCCTTGAAGGGTTACTCTAACAACTAAGTATCCACAGGATTCTAAAAAATTTTAAAAACAGAAACAACAGTAATTAACTGGAAAGTTTGACATCTCGATGGATACATGTTTTTATAAAAAAAGGTTTAAATTCCAGAGGGCTACATAATATAAAAACACCTGTTTTCCTGGGAATTAACAGTTTTAAATACAGACAACATAAGTAATTTCACACATCAAGCTGATGTATAATAAAATAAATCTACTCAAGGTTCTTCTTTTCATCAAGATAACAGACTCTAACGATAAATGACTACAGCTCATCTTGTTAAGATCAAAAGGGAATGACTTTTGCAGCAAAATATGCCTACCAGCTAAGCTATTTCATCAGCTCAGTTACTCATGACACAAAAGCAGTCTTACATGGAGCAGCAAAAAGAAGAAATATACATACCAAGAAGGGATTCTTAAAAAATTTACTTTGTCAAGGTTTGTAACTTTATTTCTGTTTTAGAGTTTTATGTATCCACAGGAAGATCTCTGAATTCTGTTAACAAACAACACAATTCCTCCTAACTATAAGCTTGCTACAAATATTTCAAATTCACCAAAACTATAGTTGTATTAACAATTCCCTCTTATTAATACCTTATAATATCAGAGTCACTTTGTTACTACTAGGACATCAAGAAAGGGCAAGATCTATAAAATCATCATCTTATGCTTTTATACAAAATGGTTCAGTTTTACAAACATGCTATTTAAAAGACTAAAAAATATTTTGTATTTAAATCTTAACATGAGTTACTGAAAATGTTTATTCATAAAAACCCGAGCATACTTACATAGCCTTTGAAATAAAACAATTATAAAACATCAACTAATAAATAAAAATATTTCTAAAACCATAATTAAGAAATATTCCAAGGTAAAAAGGTAGAGCTATCAATGAAAAGTGTAACAATTCAAATAAATAGCCTTACTTTTGCAGCACGAATTTTATCTATTCCCTCACAGATAAACTGAGCATTGAGGGAATGTATTTATTTTGTCAATGGAAGCCTCACAATTTCACCTTTAAAAGGAATTGGAAAGATTTCTATCTCTGGTCTAAAAGCAAAGCTTGCTTCCAAAACAATCTAACTTGCCTATACTTGACTGAGGAGGTAATTAGGCCTCAAAGTCACTGAACTTGCAGATTTCAAACCCTAGTCTTCTGATTTGTCTATAATGTTATTTTCAAGAACAAAGAAAAATTTACACTTAACCAAACAAAATTTGAACAAGTATTAGTGTCATATATAGACACCAGAACTATGAGTGCATCTTGGGTGCCTTACACAGTAGGTAGGAATGCTTGCCTTGTCCCTTCAAGTGTTGCCTTCTGTTTTGATTCCCTAAATCTACAAGTTCTTTCTTCCTTTCCCTCACTAACAGATGAAATAATTTTTATAGGTTTTAAAATGGCTTTTATTTTTTTTAAAGTTTATAACAGGAAACAGAAAAACACAAGCAAAGAACAAAGTCATCCAGTCACAAGCAGCTAGTGTCCCTCCAGGTTATTTTTATATTTATACACACACACACACACACACAATCCCATTTGTGTGACTGAGATTATAGTGTGTATTGTGCTTTTCCACACATCATGAATATTCAGCAATTCAAAATCCCAAAGCTATATTTTTGATAACCAAGAATACACTACACCAAATCAATCTGTTAGAAAAAATTATAATCCTTTCTCAGGGACAACAATTTCACTGAAGACAGAAATGGCAACAAGCCTCTAGACAGACATATTGGCAGACTTACAATTAAAATAATACTTTCCCTTAATGCTCAAATTAAAATGAAACAAAGCAACAGAACACACCAAGCATGTTTAAAGAGGATCCGTTATCACATTTCTAGTGCTAAAATATTAGCAAGAAAACATGTTCTTAGTAAATTAAATTATTAGTACAGTACAGCCAAAAGATGCATACACATAAATGATTCACATCAAAATGTAAATCCTTGAGCACTTGCTCCCATCAGAACATCTAGAGATGAAATAACTTTTATAAGTGTAAAGAGCAAATGTATTTACAACTTCAGATGCTATCTTTATATTAAATCAACAGAGACAACCTTTCTAGTTTATTAATTAAAAAGCAATATGTCATAATATGAACTATAATAAAATGGATTCTACCTACCATGATATTAAGCTTTGCCAATAAAATAAGACCTATTTTATAAAAATAAACTTCATGATTTGACACATTGCCGAGACCCTCCTACAGCAGATCCTGTCCTTGTTGAGGATAAAACAAACCTTAGCACCATGCCAACACAACAGCTGCCAAAAATGAATTCTGATTCTAGAGAAATATCATTCCATTTCCCTATGGAGGTGACTAACCCTATCTGTTGCTTCTGTGTGTTTTGATCATGTATCATGTACACTTTATGTAATTTTAATTAAAGTTGTTTTTAGCATAGTGGTTGCCATCTCTGTGGTATCAATCAGTGAGAGATTTTATTTTGAAAGAATTCAAAAAAAACATGATTTACAGGTTGACCATAAAGTTTTGTTTTGTTTTTTTAAATTTTTTTCACAAGATCTCACTATGTTGCCTACACTGGTCTGAAATGCATGGGCTGAAGTGAACCTCCAGCTTCAGTTTTTTGAGTAGCTAGGACTAAAGGCATGTACTATTACAATACTCACCTAGGACCACAATAATCTTATCCCTCAGTTTTTCGTATCAATTAGTTATATTTTCTAGTACTTTTTTTTTTTTGGTACCAGGGATTGAATTTGGGGGTACTCAACCACTGAGATATACCCCCAGCCCTATTTTGTGTTTTATTTAGAGACAGGGTCTCACTGAGCTTAATGCCTCGCCATTGCGGAGGCTGGCTTTAAATTGGTGATTCTCCTGCCTCAGCCTCTCAAAGTGGGATTACGGGTGTGCGCCACCCCGCCCGGCTCTTTTCTAGCACTTTTGTAGAAAAGCCAGAGAGAATACCAAGAAGCACAAAATATTCCTTCAGGGTACTTGAAGAATCATTTTAAAACATAATGTTAAGGGAAACGAAAGAATAAGAAAATCCTGAAGTGGGGTACTGTAGGCTTTACTTACTAATAATTTTTCTCCTACAAAACCAATGATGTGAGACATGGAGTCTGTAATAGCCAATCATAACCATAGTCCTGAGAGTATGTGTAACAGACCACTTGCCTTATGGAATTAAAACAAAAACACAGTAGATGCAATAGTAGTAACTTATGATATGAGGCTGCCAATCATAGATTTATCATGTGACTGGTTTTAACCAATGCAAATGCCTAACTGCTTTGGTTTACATTTTTTGTCTTAATATTGGCTTCTGTAAGCCCTGTTTATGTTATAAAATGAGTAAATGGTGGGATGTCTAGGGAAGGCCCAATAATTTCAGTTGTCACAGAGGTTCTAAAAATAGGCCAAGTCTCTGTTCTTTATGATGACTCTCATGAAACACAGACATGTTCATATATAATTTAAGATATGTACCTACCTAGTTTGAATAAATTACTGCAGAAATCAGCAGTAATTTTAAAATGTAAACTATGTTCAGCAAGGGGAAATGTATTTTAAACAGCAAATACAGCACAAAAATAAGAAGGAAAAGTTTCAGTCAGATAATAACTCATATTCAGCTTTCCATCATATTTGAATTTAAAGCAGGAGTCCTGGAAAGGAATACCTCATAGCTTATAAACTGTGCATCTGGAGAGAGTGGTACTGGGGATTGAATCCAGGGGCACCCTACCACTGAACCACATTCTCAGCTCTTTTTATTTTATTTTGAGACAGGGTCTCACTGAGTTGGTGAGGCTGTCCTAGAACTTGCAACCCTCCTGCCTCAGCCTCCTAGTTAGTTGGGATTATAGGCATGTGCCACCACACTCAAACTGTACACAATATAATCTGTATCAAAACACACTCATCATTACAAAGAAATAGCAGGGAAACTAAGCTGCAAAAACATTTGGGTATACATTGAATATTTCACAACCTGATATCCCAGAACACTTTGGCAAGGAAAGGCTGTGCCCTAAAAAGGCCCACACCATAACAATGAAGGAGAAATTTATCCCAAAAGATGCATAGAACCCAACACAGGAATATAAGAAACAAGGGAGGAGGGGGATGAGTTAACATGATACCTCCTAAAATTCATAATTCACCAGTAACTGACTCCAAACATATTAAATTGGATGAAATACCAGATGAAGAATTCAAAAGAATGATTATAAAAATGATCAGTGAATTCCAAGAGAACATAAAAATTAAGGAATGAGGATAAGAAGGACAAATTTAATGAGATAGAGACACTAAAAAGTAACCAAACAGAAATTGTGGAAAAGAAAAACACAATAAATCAAATTTTAAAATTCAATGGAATGTTTCTCAAATAGAACAGACTGTGCTGAAGACAAAATCTCAGATCAGAAAGTCAAAGTGGCTGATCTTGAACATTCAGAAAGCATTAAAGAAAGAAAAAAAAAAGTAACCATGACCAAAATATACAAGAAGTCTGGGACAACATTATGAAACAAAATTTAAGAATGATCGGAATTGAAAAGGGTTGTGAAATTCAGCTAATGGCATGAATAACCACTTTGGGGAAATAATAACAGAAAAATTTCCAACCTTGATAATGAGAAGAACATCCAGATACAGGAGGCATTCAGGACCCAAAACAGAGAAGATTAAAAAAAAAAAAAAGGCTACCCACAACACATTATAATTCAAATGTCTAACATACAGAGCAAGGACAGACTACTAAAAGCCTTAAGAAAAATCTCAGGTCACATTTAGAGGCAGGCCAATCACAATTATTTCTGATTCCCAGCACAAACTCTAAATACAGGCGGCTTGGAAGAGCATATTCCAAGCCCTGAAAGAAAAAAAACTTTCAACAAAAATTGCTATGTCCAGTAAATCTATGCTTCAAAATTCATGGAAAAAGAAAAACTTCCCAAGCAGAAACTAAAAGTATTCATGACTATTAAGGCAGAACTACAGAAAATACTTAAATGCGACACAGAGAAGAAATCAAAAATCTCTAGAGCTCACAAATGGACAAATCTCATTTGAAGAGTAGCTAGTAGCTAAACAAATGAAAAACAGGACCAAACTAAATATTAGAAATAAATCAAAATGACAGGAATCAATAAACATCTCCCTACAATAACACCAAATGTAAATGGGTGTCAACTTTACAATTAAAAGACATAGGTTGGCAGAACAGATTTAAAAACAAGACCCAACTTTATGTTGTTTGCAAGAGACTCATTTGATAGGCAAAGACAGTCACAAACAAAATGAAAGGATGGAAATTCCTATGCCATGCAAATAAGCCCAAAAATAATACCAAAAAAGCAGACATCAAGTTAAATTTAAACAGAATAAAGAAAGTCAATTCATGCTGATAAAGTGAACAATTCAACAAGAAGATATAATGATACTAAATATTTCTGACCCCAAAATGGGTGTACATAATTATATAAAACAAACAATACTCAACACACAAGACCCCAATACAATAATGAGTGATTTCATCACATTTCTCTCACCAATAGATAGGTCATCCAGACATAAACTCAGTAAAGACTCTTCAGACATAAAAAAACACTATAAATCTAATGGATTCAACATGTCTATAAAACATGTCATCCAACAACAAGCAAAAATCATTTTCTTCTCAGCTGCTCATGGAACCTTCTCCAAAAGAGACCACATTTTATGGAAAAAAATTCTTAGAAAATACAAAAAAAAAATCAATATACTTTTTCATATCTTATCTGATCACAATGGAATGAAATCAGAAATCAACACACAACACATGGAGACTGAACAATACATTATTGAATTGGTGATAAAAGAAATCATAAGTGAAATTAAAAAGTACACAGAACCGAATTAGAATAGTCACACAACATACTAGAACCTCTGGAACATTATAAATGCAGTTCTAACAGGAAATTTTATAGGTATGTGTGTCTACATAAGAAAATCAGAAATATGTCTAACAAACAACCTAATGATGCACCTCAGTGTCCTTGAAAAATAATAAGAAACCAATTCTAAAACCAGGAGAAAGGAGGAAATAATTAACATCAGAGCTAAAATCAATGAAATTCAAAATAAAAAAATACAAAGGATTAATGGAATAAAGAATTGGTTCTTTGCAAAGATAAATAAGACTGATAAGTACTAAGCCAAACTAACCAAAAGAAAAAGAAAGAACCAAATTAATGAAATTAAAGACAGTAAAGGAGAAATCATCACAGATATCAACAGGGAATGTTTTGAAAACTAACATTTCATAAATTGGAAAACCTGGAAGAAATGGATAATACTCTAGACACATACAACATGCCGAAACTGAATCAAGAGAACAGGGAAAACCTAAACAGATCAGTAACTAGTAATAATATAAAAGCAGTAATGAAAAAGCCTTCCCACAGAGAAAAGCCCAGGACCTTTAAAGAACTAATGCCAATGCTCCTCAAATTATTCCATGAAATACAATGGGACAGGACACTTTCAAATTCATTCTATGAAGCCATTATCAACCCCATATCAAAACCAGATAAAAACGCATTAATAAAAAAACTACAGACCAATATCCCTGATGAACTTAGATGCAAAATCCTTAAAAAAAATTAGCAAATCATATTCTGCCACATATTAAGAATATTATACATCATGGCCAAGTTGGTTTTATTCCAGGGTTGCAAGGATGATTTCATATATTCAATTCAATAAATGTAACTCACCACATAAATAAAATTAAATGCAAAAATCACAGTCTTCTCAATACATTCAGAGAAAGCCTTCAATAAAATTCAGCACCCATTCATGATAAAAAAAAAAAAAAAAACACTGAAAAAACTAGAGATAGAAGGAACTTTCCTTAACATCATGTAGGCTATATATGAAAAATAAAAACCAACATCATCATGAATGGGGAAAAACTGAAAGCATTTCTTTTTTAAAATCTGAAACAAGGAAAGGATGTCCACTCTAACCATTTCCATTTAATGTAGTAATAAAAATTCTAGCCAGAGCAATTAGGCAAGAGAAGGAATAAAAGGGATAAAAATAGGGAAGGAAGAAGTCAAATTATCACTTTGTTAAATGTTTTTTTTTAAATGAACTTCATAAATGTCAAGCAGTAGTTCTGCTATTTTGAAACAATAGCTAGCATCTTTTTATGCTGGCTGACCACACATTTCATTCCATATTACAAGTACCACTAGACGAATCAATTCAATAGAGCTGATCTTTTCTTTGGAATGTTATTCAGCTTGTGCCTAAAAACAAAACTTCAGAAAATAAAAATATTAAATCCAGAGAATTTTTTGACAATGTGTTCTTTCTTAACATTAATTTGAATATAAAGCAGTTAGTAATTGGTTCCCACCTACCACAATAGGCTCACCCCTGTCACTGGATCAGTTTTTTAAGAATATCCTATTTTAATATCCTGCCACATTTTACACAATTAAATATCTGGGGTACCTCCTATACAGTTATATATGGGTTTCAGTGTACCAGCAATTGACACAACATTCTTAAGTTTGAATTCCATCCACATAAAGGAATTTGCTTTGACTCAAATTTCATTATCACCACCTGGATATGGACTCCACTGGCTCCTAAGAAAAACCAGCTCACTCTTCTCTATAAACAACTAATTACTATTTTAATTTTCCACTGTCCCAGTACATCTTGCCTGGTTAAAAGCAATATTAATAGGTTAATTAAAAAGAGACAACACCTAACTAAAATCCTAAGATTAATTAAAAGATCATTAAGAGAGGGGCTGGGATTGTAGCTCAGAGATGGAGCGCGTGCCTCACATGCATGAGGCCCTGGGTTCGATCCTCGGCACCACATACAAAGCAATAAAATAAAGACATTGTGTCCATCTATAACTAAAAAATATTTTTTAAAAAAAAAAAGATCATTAAGAGAGATAATCTATTGAAAAACGTGTTGAGGAATAAAAGGAGTATTCTTTTTCATGTAAATTTGATTTGCCACTGCCTTTCTTTTAAAGTCTTTTAACTTTTAATAGTTGCCCTTGGAATAAAATCCGAATATGTTCATCATGGTCTATATTGCCCTGCAAATCAACCACTGCCTATTTCTGCAAATTCACTTGATACTACTTTCCATCTTTCCCTCTCTGCTCTTCTGATGTTGGATTTCTTTCAATTCTTCTGCCTTTAAATGTGCTCTTTCCTATATCTAAGAGAATCCATTCCCCACTGTCAGACCCCTCTTTCTGCCTACCAATAATCACCCATCTTTCCATTTCAGCTTTTACAGTGGGGGGGGGGGTGCTGGGATTTGAACCCAGGGCCTCATGCCTGCTAAGCAAGCACTCTACCACTGAGTCACATCCCAGCCCTCCATTTCAGCTTCAACATCACTTCCTCAAAAGTTTTAGTAGCTCTCCAGACCACTTTAGTTCTTCCTCATATGTTGCTCCTTCATAGCACTTACACACTTATAATTATTAATTATTCAAGAGTATTTTGAACATTTCCCCCTACATTATAAATTCTAAGAGCAAGAACCATTTCATTTATCCATAGTACCTAGTTGAGGCCATGCACACAGTAGGTTCTCAATAAATACTTCCTGGTTGACAGACAAAATGATTTCACAGCAAGAAAGGAACGGAAGTAAGAAACCTAAAAATTATATATCTGCAAAAGATGTATTCTTCTCTGAAAAATAATAGATCATGTAGTAACTTATTAAAAAGATTTATAGGGCTGGGGTTGTGGCTTCGTGGTAGAGTGCTTGCCTGGCATGTGTGAGGCACTGGGTTCGATCCTCAGCATCACATAAAAACAAATAAAACAAAGGTATTGTGTCCATTTACAATGAAAAATATTTTTTAAAAAAGATTTATAATATGAATCCTATTTAGGACACACAAGTTAAACTGTGTAAGATTAAGGCTACTATTTACTACATAATTTCTTGGTATAAACAAGAAGGTAATCTAGCCAGGCGCGGTGGTTCATGCTTGTAATCCCAGCACTTTGGGAGGCTGAAACAGGAGAATCGCAAGTTCAAAGCCAGCCTCAGCAATGGCGAGGCGCTAAGCAACTCAGTGAGACCCTGTCTCTACATAAAACACAAAACAGGCTGGGGATGTGACTCAGTGGTCAAGTACCCCTGAGTTCAATCCCTGGTGCCAAAAAAAAAAAAAAAGAGGAAGGTAATCTATCTCTTTAATTATTCTATGTAGAAATAAACCTACATATATAAATTTTTATTGGAAGAAATGTCATCTGTGAGTCCTATTTCCTCTATAAAGACACAAGTTTTGACTAATAGCACAGGACTCATGTGACCCCATGGAGTGTTGCTAAAGGAATCTGTCCTAGGTGTGTCTGCTGATAGATTGATACAGCTTTCCAAAAATAACTGTTGTTTTATTCTAATAGATCTCAGCCCACTAAGAAAACATATCAAAGAGAAGCCTGTAATTGATAATTTATGAGATCATCTTATTTTATAGTCTACTTTATTATTATTACAGTAACAGAAAAGTTTTATTAAGGAAAGAGTAAATTATTTTTACTTCAAGCACATTTTTAAAAGCACTAACAAAAGCTAACATTTTCATCAAGAAAAATTTTAGAAGTATCACAAGGAAGGACAGTTTATAAGACAGAAATAGTTCTAGTAAGTTGTGTAAACATAAGATTTAGAAAGAGGCAATGGAAAAGAGCAACTCATTATTCACACTTCCTTAAAAAGTGCCTGTTAACTTGCAGTCTAACTTTATCATTTCTGTCAATATGAGAAACTGAAAAGCTGAGATGACATTTCTTTAAAGTTGGGTGTAGATTCAACCTGCTTATAAGGCATAACAGAAAAGAAGGGACTCAGAAACAGTAGATAAATAATTTGCCATGTACTGATTCATAGAAACATAGGAAATAATAACTCAGAAAAGAAAAATAATTGAGTATGATATCCAAGTCTCAGGAGAAAGCAGAAACAAAACCTTTAAATTTAAGTTACAAAATGTATAATTACAAAGTCTATCATCAGAAAATACTTTTTATTCCCATCACTGCAACTAAATTCATGAAGTTTTACAGCAACACCATTCTTCTTCATATTCTACATATTCTTCATATTCTTGATATATGGTCACATCATATATCAAGTACCACATCACAAAAGTACTGGTGTATCTGTCTTGTATGCAGATTCATTTAGTCATACGTGGAGTGCACTGGCAGTACTGATGCTACCTTGCCTTAGAAATCCCCAGATGAAATTCTAACTACACCTCTATCAAATCCTCTGTTAATGGGATAACAATAAGCAAGCACATCCTTCAACTCTTTAGAGTCTTCCACGTTCTTTTATGAAAATAAACAAATTAATAGATATTTTAAATCAAAATAATAATTTTAATACTTAGAGATGTACTAATGATGATATTCTTAAAAATGTTTTCATATGGATCTCAAGATAAAAAATGTTAATTAGGGGCTGAGGTTGTGGCTCAGTGGCAGAGTGCTTGCCTTGCACGTGTGAGGCACTGGGTTTGACCCTCAGCACCACATAAAAATAAGTAAACAAAATAAAGACAATGTGTCCATGTATAACTAAAAAATATTTTAAAATGCTAATTAGCATCTTCCAGTTTATAATCCCTCCATAGGAATTATTACTCAATATTGATGTGTCCTGGCCAAAATAAGTAATTGATTAAAAACTGTGAAAAGTATACAAATATAGTAAACCAAACCTGGACTTCAGGAAACTTTTCTCCAATGTTTTTGAAGTTGCGAACATGTTATCATTGTTACACATGGAAATATAAAACACACGAACATTCCATGTAAAAATTACATAAAACTCACACAAGGTTAATAATATATTAACTTTTTATCCCTAGACAAATGAGGTGATGATAAAAATGTCTAAAAGTATGAGGAAATTCTAAATAAAAGAAAAGTCATTCAAGCATAACATAAGCAGCCATGTACTTAAAATTAAAATACTTAAAATGTGTCTAATTATAAATAAATCTTGCCTGTTCAGTAAATTCAACTCCCCCACTAATATTTTATTAGCTTATTTTGAATTACAAAGTATAAATGATAATAATTATGATTAACTATAATTAATAACACTGAAAATTATTATAGTTTTTGAGATATTATATATTAGGTTTATTAGTGGCCACATTATTTCACCAGTACACACAATATAGTAAAAATATAATTAATCTCTAAAGTCAATATGAATATCATCTTCCTTTGCTTTCAGCACTTTGTTTAGACTTTACCACAAAAAAAAAAAAAACAAAATATAACAAAATCTAATAAACCTCCAGATGGTTTTTGATGCATTGTTTTCAAATCCCTTCACTATGGCTGATTAAATAAAGCCCTATTTTATACTCTTAAAAATCCCTAAGGAAAATTTTATTCTCAAGTTCCAAACACTACATGATTCTCAATAATTGTCCATTTCAATTTATCATTAAAATGGTATTCTTAATTTTGATAATGAATTTCATTAAATTTTTTCTCACAGCATTTTCAATTTCATAGTATTTATCTTGAAAGAAACTGAGGACATTGATATTTTATTTTTAAAATAAAAGGAATTACAAGTAAAACAAAAGCCCAACCTTTGTCTTTAGTATAACAAATTAGTCCATATAAAAATTAACAAATAACTCTTCCTATTTTACCAGAACTGGGGATGTGGCTCAGTGGAAGAGCATTTGCCTAGTATGTACAAGGCCCTGGTCTCAATCCCCAGTACTAAGGCGGGGAAAAAGGCCCTCGTCCTATATTAGCCAAACACTATCATTCAGACAATAATAAGGTTTAAAAATCTGTGGTTGAATTGAGGAAAGAGTTAAAATTGTGATGCTCGTATATTAATTTAAATGGTGATAGTTAAAAAGCACCCACAACCATAAATCCTAATCTAAGCATATTAAGCCCCACCTTATCCCCAGTCCTTTTTGTTGGAGATAGGATCTCACGAAGTTGCTGAAGGTTTTACTAAGTTGCTGAGGTTGGCCTAGAACTTGTGATCCTCCTGTGATGTGGTCTCTGGAATTAAAGAGGTGTGCCACCAAGCCCTGTTGAAAAGCTAAAGAATTTTGAGAGGAAGGAATTTTTTTTTTAACTTTTAAAAAGTTAACACATATTAAATGTACCTATTAATGGGGTACACTGTGATATTTCCATACTTGCAAATAGTATGCACCAAATTCAACCTTATAGTATCTTAACAGTTGAATAAATTTATGATTACATTAAAAAATGATCTACATCATTCTTGCATTCAAGCCTGCAGGAAAACAGTTTGTCAATGGAAGCTAAATCAAAGTAATACCAATATATGTACCTCTCAATTACAGCAGTAATTGGGAAGCAAATTCTCATTATTGCCATACTCATGAGAAAAAATGAGCTTTAAAATGTGTCGAAGTAGCCAGGGGTAGTGGTGGGCAGCCGTAGGTCCAGTTACTCAGGAGGCTTAGGCAGGTGCAACATAACAACACTCTATTTAAATAAATACACACACATACACACACACACACACGAGTAATTTTGTATTCTATTATATTTTGCTATAACCAGCATGTTTGAATGTGAATATTTGCAGGATTTAAGCTCTACTAACAAATTCTAAGGAATTTTCCCCCAAAGCCACCTATTTCATGTGAAAGTTCTATTAACAAATGCTTTAAAATAGACACATTTAAATTATCTACTCAACAAGAATATAATCAAAGCCATTTATTTTTTAAATGTTGGTTTCTGTAAACAGTTTTAAAAATCCTTACAGTTTTAAAATGAAAAATTATGACAGTATGTTAAAGAATAATTAGAATTAGATAAAAGAATTAAATTAGGTAAAAGCTATACTAAATATTACAGGAACATGATCTAAACAGTACATTTTTTGTTTCTGTGAGGGCATCTAGAAAGAAAGAACCACTGTGATTATAACACCTTCTTACTTATCTATCAGCTTGGACAATATAAAATCCTGCCCAGCATCAGCCAAAGATGGCAAAAATCCATATGCTTAAAAAAAAGTTCATATACTACATTAGCTGCTTATTCCTTCTTCTTGTTCCCCAATTCTAAAAAATTTAGGCCATCCCTATCACTCCCCGATCTCCAGCTTTTTAGAAGTAGAAAACTGAAGAAGAAACTTAGATATTTCTATTCAATGTCATACCTACAGCAAGACATAACAACAGAAAGGGAAAAACCAAGAAATACAAAGAGCAGTCAAGAACTCATGTTATAGATAGGCCTACATATGCCAAGGCATTCTGAGTCATACTATACTACAATGCATAATTTATAAATTGTGAAAATGCTAAATTGCATTCAAAACACACATAAATAATATAAGAAACTAATATTTTTAAACCCCCCAAAAATACTTTAACTAGAGAAGAAAAAATTTTCAGTTACAGAAAATTTACTTTTCTGAGATCCATTTATATAAGTCATCATTCTTTGGAGAATTTTACAATTATGTTTACATATGTTATTGATTATAAAAACTAAGTGAAACCTGCCTATTAGTCTTCCAGCAAAAGTCTGTGAGCTCCAACATGTTCCACACATGTTCCAATAAGAGATGCTCACCAAGATGTAAGAAAAACCCTCACATCATGAATGAATTCAAGGCTAGTCCTATTCCAGTCACACACAAGACTACACATTTAGTCCAGATTAGAATCTTGTGAATCAAGTATTACTCTATTTTATAGGAATCTAAAACTTGGGGCTGAGGGTGTAAATCAGTGATACAGCACATGTCTAGCATGTGCAAAGGTCATGAGTTCAATCCCCACAACCAGGCAGGGGTAGGGGTGGATTATGCCTCTCAGGAATCTAAACTTTAATGGTAAATTAGTTGTTCAAAGCTACTGCTAGAGGACCTACCTTTCTCTAGTTCTGACTACAAAGGGCATGCTGTTTCCATTACACCAGGCCAAGACTGTCAACACTTTTAATTGTATAATTCATCTTCACAAGCTACAACCAAATTTTAAAATATTATGTTACTGAATTCTACAATTAAAAGTATTTAGTCATGGCAATCTTCATTTTCCAAAGAGTATTCTTAGAACACATCACTACTCCAAGAGTATAAAACAGGAGTTGTCCACTGTGGGAGAGAGGACTGTATCAATATGTCTGGAAAATGCTGATTTCTTCTATTAATATACTTCATAAGACTTTTAAAGTATTTATACCCTTTGACTGTGACTCTTTAACTGAAGACCAAAGAACTCTTTCTCCATCAACATCGGACAGTCACTAGCAGTCTAAGGTACACACAAGAAATCCTGCAGTCTATAATCCAATGCATAATCTCTGACCACTAAATTCTCATAATCTAAACCAGCACTGATGTGCAGAAAAATTGAAAAAGAAAGAAAGAAAGAAAGAAAGAAAGAAAGAAAGAAAGAAAGAAAGAAAGAAAGAAAGAAAGAAAGAAAGAAAAAGAAAGAAAAGAAAATCTAACATGGTACAATAAACACCTATATACCTTTCATAAGAATACCATATGTAGTAACAATTTGTCATATCTCTGTTCTCAGTCTCTCTCCATATACATATTCATTCATATTCTCTTCCACTCCCTCTCTCTCCCTCCTTCCCTCCTTCCCCCCACCCCAGCCCCATACCATTCAAAAGCATGTTGCTTATATCATTATTCTTCACTTGTATTCTCCAACTGGTATCTTCTAAAAACAAAACCATTTTTCTTCATCATCATATTTCTACATAACATAATCTAATAAAATCATCTGTATCATTTTACAACTGATGCATAATAAATCATCCTCAAAATGGCTTAGAAAAGCAGGATATTATTTGTTTTTGTCAGCTTTTTCATTGGTGTAACTAAAGAACCAACCAGAATAATTGTAGAGGAAGCAGAGTTTATTTGAGGGCTCACAGTTTCAGAGGCCTTAGTCCATAGAAAGCTGGCTCCATTGCTCAAGGTTCGAGGTGAGGCTGAACATCATGAGAGAGTGTGACTGACAGAAGAAGTAGCTCACATCATGGTGATCAGCAAGCACAGAGAGGTCTCCACTTGCCAGATACAAAAATATACCCCAAAGCTATACCTCAGTTCCCACCTCCACCAGCCACACCCTCCTACCACATCAACTACCACTCAGTTAATTCTCATCCCCTATCAGGGGATTAATTCACTGATTGGGTTACGACTCCTATAATCCAATCATTTCTCCTCTGAACCTTCTTACACTGACCCACGTGTGAGCTTTTGGGGGACACTTCACATCCAAACCATAACTTTATTAGTTTTTATGAGTCCACCATTCAGCTGGTTTTCTCTTAGCTGGATTAACTCACCTGTCTGTGGTGAGTTCTGTTGATCTAGGCTGAGCTGTCTCACAAGTTTGGAAGTTGACCGGCTTATAATCTCATCTAGTATAGCCTGAGCTGGGAAAACTGACCCGTCCTCTACAGGATCTTTCACCCTACAGAAAGGTAGCCAAGGCTTGATCAGATAGTAGTGCCATAGTTCCAAGGGACTGAATGTACACAAGAACTCTTCAAAGGCCTATGGTCAGAATTTGGACACCATCATTTTTGCCACATTCTGTTGGCTAGCTCATATTCAGGGCAGGAAAATAGGCACCACTTTCCTCACTTTTTTTTATAAGCACTCACTCTCCCACTGACCTACATCCTCTTGGCTCTTGATCTTTTAAAAAGTCTCTGGTTCTTATTTTCTACCAGCTATTGCAGAATCCAATACCTCAAAGACTTACTCAGTTATTTTTCACAAATGATAATTTTGTTATATCCAGTGGTTCCTCCTTTCACTCCAGCCTAAATCCACCTTCTCTGTGCCCATCTTTTTTTTTTTTTCTTTATTTTTTTAATTGCTATTCATCTGTATTTCCTCTCTCCTGATTGTGGAAGAAAACAATTTTCTACTTGCTCCTCCTCACTAAATCCTTTAAAATGCAAACATTCCATATTGAAAAATCAACAGGATTAGAGAGGAATAGCAAACACGACAGGGATGACAAAACTTAATAAAACTTGTCTTTTTTAGCTCACCTAAAAGAAATCTGGAAACAAGAATATAATAATATCCAGTCCCACTTATGCTAATGAGATCTTGGAGATAAAGGAAATTGACTTTTTTATTTAAACACGGCTCTCTTTGTTTAGCTTTTACGTAGGAATGTGTTGGGGAGACCCGCACAAACTCCCAATTTGTAAGAGAAACTACGGAAACATCCTTGGGCCTGAATATTATTTACCACTAATTATATCAGGTCATTCTTCCTGCATAGCCAGAATGACCCTGTGCCTCACAAAGCAGTTAGAGTTTCCTGGAGCTTATAAAGATCCACTCGTGATCACAAGGTTCTTTTCATGATCCTCCTCATAGTCAGGTAATGTGGGAGTATCACCACAGTGGTGCCCTAGAGGAGAACTTCAAGGCAAAGGAAATCTATACTCCAATGGGAAGCATTTTGCAGAGCGTTCTTTATAAGATGAGGTCTTATATCCAGTCCTTATATAAAAGGGATTTGTGTCCTGTAGTACCTGTAGCTATAAATCAATCATCATCATGTTTGTAACTTGTGTACAGCTATTCACAGTACATTTACATTCTGGCTCAGCCACTTAGAATCCTATGTCCTTGGAAAATTTACAATCAGATCTTCATCTGGAATACATAACAAAAATACTGCCTACCTACCTTACTGCTATGAGGAAAACGTAAGAAAAAAAATGCTTAGCATACATAAAGTGTACTGAACACTTCTGGTTCATAGAAGTACTCAATGAATATTAACTATTATTAGCTATTATCTCAATAGTAACTCATTGAGAAATGTTAACAAAATGTAAAGAGACCATTCCTATTGACTGAATTTTAAATATTATGAAACAGATTGGGTATTCTTCAATGGCTTGTCTCATCATTACATTAAAATCCTAGCCTTTTACATTTAACCTACAACATCATATATGACTGGTCTTTGCCTTCCTCTCCAAACTCATTTCCTACCATTCTGACCTTTCACAATAACCCTCAAAAAAGTCAACTACACTGGTATTCCTTTCCCTCAAACATGTTGCATTGCATTCTCATCTTAAAGTTTTCTAGATATGTTATCATTTTGGCCTGGAAATCTCTTTCCCTGTGGTGGTCTCTTTTGCATGAGTTAAGTCTCAAATGCAGGATGACTTCCTCAGAAGCTTTCTCTTGACTGTCCTATGTGTCCTTTCTCTCTTATTTGCTCTATCCTTTTTCTTAAACTGAATTAACACTAATTACTACATAAAACTGTAAGTAAATGAATGAAACTAGATCCATGTCTTCACCCTCCACATTCAAAGTGGATCAAAACCTAGGAATTAGACCAGAAACCTTACAACTGCTAGAAAAAAATAACAAACATAAGGTCAACACTGCAAGGCCCTCACAGGTACTGACTTCCCTAACAAGACCCCTAAAACTCAAGAAACAAAATCAAGAATTAAGAAGTGGGACAGCATCAAATTAAAAAGCTTTTGCACAGCAAAGGAAATAATTAAGAATGTGATGAGAAAGCCTATGGAATGGGAGAAAATCTTTGCCACCTACTCCTCTGACAGGGGATTAATATCCAGAATATATAAAGAACTTAAGAAACAACACACACACACTCCACATAACCCAATCAACAAATGGGCAAATGAACTAAACAGATACTTCCCCAAAGTAGAAATACAAATGGATAGTAAATATATGAAAAAATGTTCAACATCTCTAGCAATCAGGGAAACACAAATCAAAATTATGTTGAGATTTCATCTCACTCCAGTTAGAACGACAATCACCAAAAATATAAATAACAATAAATGCTGGTGAGCATGTGGGTAAAAAGATACATTGTTGGTGAGACGGTAAATTAGTACAACCACTCTGAAAAGCAGTATGGAGATTACTCAAAAGATTAGAAATAGAATGGCCATATGACCCAGCTATCCCACTCCTTGGTATTTTTCCAAAAGAACTAAAACCAGCATACTATGGTGATACAGGCACCTCAATGTTTATGGTAGTGCAATTCACAGAAGACAACTTATAGAACCAGGTCCCTGGCAACAGATGAATAAAGAAAACGTGGTAAACAGACACAACGGAGTATTATTCAGCCATAAAGAATGAAATTATGGCATTTGCTGATAAATGGATGTAACTGGAGAACGTCATAAATGGATGTAACATGGAGAACTGGCTAAATGAAATAAGCCAGACTCAGAAAGTCAAGGGTTGAATGTACTCTTTCATATGAAGAAGCTAGAGCAAAACAAGGAGGAAAAAAAAGTGTGGGAGGAATACAATTAAAATAGAAAGGAAATCAGTGGAAAAGAAGAAAGAGAACAGAGGGAACATGGAAGGGAGGAAAAGAGGTAGTATTAAGGATTAAAATGGAGCAAATTATATTCCATGCATATATGATTATGTCAAAATAAAACCCACTATTATGTAGAATTATAATGTACTTATAAAAACATTTTTAAAAAGAAAAATTTGAAAACTAAAAAGTACTATATTATTGATTTTTTGGTGTATCTGTACCTTGTTTGTCTCCCAGCCACTCACTTCCACTGGAATGTAAGCTCTGCAAGGGCAGAAACTTCACTGACTGTACCTGCACACAGTGAACGTGCTATACATGCTGAATTAACCGATTAGCTGGGCTGATCTTCTAGAGCTTAGCCCTCAGTTAATTACTACTCTCAGAGTCAAAGGCCAGAAAAAGTAAATCAAACTGAAAGCCACCTTAATTTATTACTGTCATTTTTCTCTAAAAGGTAGTAAAATGTATGTGTGTGTGCGTATGTAATGGGAGCGTACAGTTAAAAGTTCACTGATCTCACAGAGAATTACGGTTGAAGAAAGCCCAACTTAGTGTTATTTCAGATAGAAAACTCTTTCCTGTAAGAAGCAAGAAATTATTAGTCACTGTTTCAATGTCACTTATTATATAAATCTAATCCCTTATGTCCTGTGGTAAAATTCTACTGGAATTCATACCAATTCTCACTTTCATAGTATTCACATTTAATTAAACCTTATACTAAAACCAAAACTAAAACCAAAGTTAAGAATATATAAAAACCAGGATTCCTTATACTGTTTCTTTTACTGCTTTTTTTTAACTGATGAAAAATACTGAATTAGAAAAATTATCAACAATACTCACGCATCATTTGAGCAAGTCATAAATTCTCCCTTTATTTTGGGATGCCATGAGCCAGTATGAAGCATTGCTGTGTGACCCTTGGAAAAATAAAGACAAAGGTAATAAAAAATGTTTTTAAAAGGTAAACAATAAACTGATGATAAACTGACATATTTAAAACTTTTTTGTCCCCTCAAAAACATACTATTTTAATTATAAGCTGATACTATTTTATCCCAATTTTATCTCATGTTTTGCTGTTTTCATTTTGTTTAATCTAGTTCTATAACACCCCTTGACCGCTCTCAAAATTAGCACAGTGCTTACCTGCAACAGGTACTTAATAAGGTAGGAAATAAAGAGAAAAATAACATGCTCTTGTTAGGGGGAAAAAAAGATAAAACCATAATAAGAAAGATAGATGGGCCCTTCTTTAAATATCATGATTCTTTTCTACAATGAAAAATATTTAAGAATAATAGAAAGCATTTACAAATAAGCAAAACAAAGGTAAGAAATGAGAAATCCATATTTCCAAAACATGTATCCATAATCTTGATTCCACAATATATCTGTAAGAGTAATTATGAGAAATGAAAAAACATACGTAAAATGATTTTGGAAAGTTAACTCTACAAAATGTATACAACATAAAAACACTAGAATTATAAAGTTGGTCTAAAAACTGATATATACTCCAAATCAACCACAGAGTACATATTAAACATTACATACACACACTCCTACCCATCACCAGAAACAAAATTCACTAGAGTGGTCTCATATGGTTAAGTCAGATTCAGACAGGGCAGAAAAAAAGCCTAATACTTTTTAGTGTAATAGTAGCAGTACTTCTTACTCTCACAGGGTCCAAAATAAAGCTATGCTAAAAATAGTAAAATCATATATTAAAGTGGTTTAGAGGGAAAATAATAGTACTAGAAAGAATAAATTAAAATATATGTGGGCTAGCCGGGTGCGGTGGCACAACCCTGTAATCCCAGCACTTAGGGAAACTAAGACAGGAGAATCGCGAGTTCAAAGCCAGCCTTGGCAAAGGCGAGGCACTAAGCAACTGTGAGACCCTGTCTCTACATAAAACACAAAATAGGGCTGGGGATGTGGCTCAGTGGTCGAGTTCCCAAGTTCAATCCCAGGTACCAAAAAAAATACACACACACACACACACAGAGATCATCTCCAATCCATGTTGCCCACAATGCCTCAAATTGTATTTGGTCAAGTCCTGCCATTCTGCTCAAGTTTACAGGATATCCACAGGGAGAGGTAGAGACTCTTAGCCTGCAATAGGGAGGCATGAATTGAAGCAATACCCATATGAAGCTACATCCATAGAGACTAGTTAGGAAGTTCAAGATCCCATTTTCCACAAGTGAACTTAAGACCTGCATATCCAAGCATCTACTTGACATTTTCACCTGCATATCAAATGTATCTCAAACAAAATAAGGAGATCTTGATTCTTACTCTCTAAATCATTTTCAATTTTTTCCCAGGTATTCAAGCAAAAACTTGGAAGTCATCTTTAAATACTTCCATAACTAATTCCAAAACTTTCTACCCAACTGGATTCAATCCAACAGCTGGTCTTGTCAGTTCTATACAAAATATATCTCAAATCTATCCACTTTTCTCTTTTTTACCAATATCACTTGTCTAAGTCAACATTATCTCATGCTTCTAAATCAGTTACTATATACTAGAACAGACTTGTTACAACTCTCTCTACTTTTACCTTAGCGTTGTTTCACATAGCAATCAGTGTAACCTTTTATAAAATATAATTATAAATGTGACACTGTTCTGCTTATAATCCTTGCTGGCTTTTCAATCTCTACAACTTAAATAAATTACATTTCCTAGCTCCTGCTTTCCTTGCAAATTCACTTATTTTGTGTTCATTTCTGCCCAATATGTACTACTCACTGTCCTCTTTTCCCCTATCAGATATATACTTTTCCATCTACTAGAAACCTTTATTTCCCCCTTTCTCATGATAGCTCCTTCTCATTCTTCCAATCTCAGTTTACAGATCAGTGATTCAAATAAGTATTTCCCGGCCTTCAATTTAAGTAAACATGGTACACCTCATTGTTCTTTACCAAAGCATCTGTCCATTTCCTTAATAGCTATCATAATTTGTAACTCTTTATTCATTTATTCGTTAAAGAATGTTAAAAATTCTACATATTAATGAACAAATATAGATGGTAAAACCTAAAATTTAATATAAACAGAAAAAATGAATCTTACTGTATTTCAGATAAGTAACACATATATCAAAAGACTAAACAGAAGGTAGTAACTATATACCCTGTAGTGAGCTGAATGGTGGCCACAAAAAAAGATACGTCCACATCCTAATTCACAGAGCTTGTGAATGTAACCTCATTGGGAAAAAGTATCTTCAGACATAAGTAGGAATCTCTAGATGAGTTATCTAAATCCAATGATGTATATCCTTATAGGAAAGAGAAGAAAAGAAACAAAAAGAACACTATGTAAAGCAGAGACTGGAGTTATGTGCCCATAAGCCAAGAAACGTTTGGAGTCACCGAAGCTGAAACAAGAAAAGAACTCCCCTCCCCCTTAGAGTCACTGGAGGGAGTGTGACCCTGCCAATACCTTGATTTCTGACTTCTGTACAACAGAATTTAAAAAGTATAAGTTTCTTATTTATTAAAATTACCATTTTTGTGGTACTTATGTATAGTAGCCCTACAAACCTAGAAAATATTCTCAGTCTAAAAGGAGACCAAAAGGATTGTAAATAAATAGTGAATTCCAGTTAGCACATTTGTTTCTTTTCTGCAATGGTATGCATTAACAATGATGAAACTGGGCCTGGGGTTATGGCGCAGTGGTAGCGTGCTCACCTAGCACGCATGAGGCACTGGGTTCGATTCTCAGTACCACATAAAAACTAAAATAAAGATATTCTGTCCACCTACAACTAAAAAATAAATATTTAAAAGAAAAAACAATGATGAAACTGCTTTCAATACAGTGAAGAATTAAGCCAATGAACAAATATGTTGAGGACAATATAAGTAAGGTTTCTTATGAGTAGAAAGAACACTTTGTGTGGTATATGTTTGAAATTAGGGACAACATGAATCCATAATTTCTAATAAGTAGATGTGAATAAATGTAGTTGTATATATGTATATGTTATTCTTTAGCTCTATATGCTGAAAATGACTAAAAACAATACACTCTAGCAAAACTAGCACAGAAATCCTAGATTTTAAAAATCATTCCCCAGGGGCTGAGGTTGTGCCTCAGTGGTAGCGTGCTTGCCTCGCATGTGTGAGGTACTGAGTTCAATTCTCAGCACCATGTAAAAATAAATAAAATAAAGGTCCATTGACAACTAAAAAAATATTTTTAAAAAAATCATTCCCTTAGTTTTCAAAAGTCTTTTTTGTGAGTGAGATTTTCTTTTCATTGTTCATTCACTTTATCTTATGGATTACTATCTATAAAATTTATTACATTTCTTTGAAAAATTTTAACTAATTATTAGATTGAACCATATAGAATTACTGGTATTTGACAATTTTTTATCTATAACAATAGTTATTTTATATGATTCTATCTGCTATATGAGCATTTGGGGGCTATGTTTCATGGACATAATAGAAAAATGTTTTGAGTACAATTATACATACATGTATACCCATATATATATGTTTATGTAAATAAAATTGAGCTTATTTACCGAAAAAAAAAAAATCATTCCCCAACAAAAGGAACCTAGAGAAATCACTGCTTATAGGGCCAGGACAGAAAAAGGACAGAGGAACACGGAATAGGTCGTTGTGTCAAAAAATAATAAAGCACTGCAAAAGTGATAGGAATATGTTATAAAGATAAAATACAGATCAAATGGGCTTTCACTGGCTAAGTTAGAAATAGCTGGGACATTAAAGTACATGATGGTAGTAAAAGATAATAAACCACTGACTAAAGTAAAAACCCTTGAATACATACTAATATAAGGAATAAATAAAATTTAAAAACTCTTTCTCGGGGCTGGGATTGTGGCTCAGTGGTAGAGCGCTTGCCTCGCATGCGTGAGGCCCTGGGTTCGATCCTCAACACCACATAAAAAATAAATCAATAAAGATATTGTGTCCACCTACAACTAAAAAATATTAAAAAAAAATAAAAAACTCTTTCTCACAGTGAAATGCTACCTGATAAACATAAAATGACTGATAGAGTTAGAAAGACCATTATTTTTTAACCATCACAGTAATAACCAACTCAGGCAAAAATCATTAATGGAAGCTAAAACTAGTGGAGGAAAGTCTGAAAATGGACAGGAAATTTACATGGCTTCAACATCTCTATGAAAATTACTCGATAATTACAAAAAGGAAGTAGCTTTATAACAAAGAAACTTGCTAGACACCACCTTAAACAAGAGATCCAGGTTAACATCACTAATATTGACACAAACTAATATCATGTACTTCCCCTGATATGAAGAAATAAGGACACAATATTGTTTCTGTGACAGTTCTAAAAATGCAAAACCTGACTCAATTATGATGAAAACCAGGTAAAACCAAATTCCATATTCTATAAAATAACTGACCTAGTCTTCCAAAAGGTCAAGATAAGAAAACATCAAAAAGGCACAGAAGTCTTCTCAAATTAAGGGCAACAAACTACATAATAACTATACCCAATGTGTGGTCTGCAGAAATAGTTATAAAGATTGCTGGGACAACCAATGAAATCTGAATATAAAGAATAATCCCCTGTTAGTATACTTAGACCAACTAGAGGAACACTACAAAGGTTTTGAAAATCAAACCAATATTAGAAAGAAAAACAGCCCATAGGTGGCACACATCAGAATCTGAGGTCTAAAACTAATCAGGTTGACTGTGAGCTACAGACACACATGTGCATGCACTCTCACACCATCATGATCAACAACCAAAAATGGCATTGTGCAGACGTTTCACACAGGACTCAGAATCTCTTAACACAATTTAAAATATCAAGGCTATAACCCAAAATGAAACATACAGTGAATGAAGAAAACCTAACCAGCTCTCAAAAAGAAAGACAGGGCTGGGATTGTGACTCAGTGGTAGAGCGCTTGCCTTGCATGTGGGAGGCACTGGGTTCAATCCTCAGCACCACATAAAAATAAATAAATAAAATAAAGATAATTGTGTCCATCTACAACTAAAAAAATTTTTTTTTTAAAAAAGAAGACAAAAGATGCCACCACAATGTAAATAATTAGAACAAATTTTAAAAATTAAAAGAAAAAATGATGCCACCACAAGATAGCCAAAGTAATGGAATTACCAGAAAAAGACTTCAAGTCAGTATTTATGCCCATACTACAAAAAGAGAAAGCAAACACTTTTGAAACAAGTGTGTTAGTGCTGCTGTTGGTATATTTTGGAGACAAGGTCTTACTAAATTGCTTAAGGCCTGGCTAAGTTGCTGAGGTTGGCTTTGGACTTGTGATCTTCCTGCCTGAGCCTCCCAAGCCACTGAAATTACAGATGTAAGCCACTGTGCCCAGCAAATATGTATGCTTTTGATATGAAGTCCTCCAAAAGCTCCAGTTAATGCAGGAATATTCAGAGGTAAAATGATTAGATTATAAGAGACATAACCTAATTAGCCCACCCTAGTTTGAATAGACTGACTGTAGGCAAGTGGACCAATGGCTGGAGGACATGAGTCACCGGGGCAAAGTTGTTTTTTGAGGGATGGTGTGGATGTGTCTCCCCACCTCTTTCTTCTCCCTCTCCTCTCCGCCCCCTCCTGTTCTCTCTCTGCTTCCTGACCTGGCCATGAACTGAACAGCTGTCCTCCGTTGAGCCCTTCCCCCATGATATGCTGCCTCACCTTGGACCCAGAGAAATGGAATTAGCTATCTATGAATTGAGACCTCTGAAACTGTGAGCCCCAAATATATTTTCCTTTCTCTAAGTTGTTCTTGTCAGGTGTTTTGATCACAGCAATGACAAAGCTAACTAAACAAAAGGCAAACATAGAAGTACTCAGCAAAGAAATAAAAATGAAAATCTGACTATCTTGCAAAATACAAAAAGAGGAACTAAATATTCACTGAAAGGATCAAGAGAAGAAAACAATGTCAAAGAAGTCAGTGAACTTGAAGACAAGTCAACAGAAATAATAAAGTCTGAAAAAGACAGGAAAGAGTGAGGAAACAATGAGGAGAGTTTAAAGACCCATAAAGACAATATTTAAAAATTTAGTATTCATGTTGTACATTATCAGGAGAAGAGAGACAAGTTCAAAAAAATACTTGGAGAAATAATGGTTAAAAACTTTCCCTAACTGGTGAAAGATATAAATTTAAAGATTTAAGAACTTCACTGTCATTGCAGTGACCAAAAGACCAAAAAAAGAATCTCATAATCATATAAAATAAATGTTAAAATAAAATTATTTTAAAATCTGCAGATACATAATAATCAAACTATTAAAGTAAAAAAATAAAGGTCTTAAAATAAGCAGAAAGAAAGAAAATCATATTACATATAGAAAAACAATATTTTAATTACTATAGAGTACTCCTCAGAAATAGAAGACATTAAGACAAAAAAATTTTAAATACTAAAAGAAAAATAGTGGGCTTTTTTTTTTTTGTAGTAGGGATTGAAATCTCAGGCACTCAATCACAGAGCTACACCCCCAGTTCGTTTTTGGAGACAGGGATTTGCCAAGTTGTTGAGGGTCTCATTAACTTGCTGAGTTTAGCCCTAAACCTGCCATCCTCCTGTCTCAGCATCCCCAATCACTGGGATTACTAGCAAGTGCCACAAGGTCTGGCATATACTTTCAATTTAAATGCACAAAAACTTCCCTTCAGGACAAAAGGTGAAATAGAGACATTCTGAGATGAAATAAATATAAAATGCCACCACCACTAAATTTGTTTATGAAAAATGCTGCAGAAAAAAAATTAACCAATAATTCCTATAGAAATACACAAGAACCCAGAGTAGGTAAAATGCCCTTGAAAAGGAATAACAATGTAAAGAAAATTTTAAAATAGACCAGAAATACGAAGATTTCTCAAAAACTACATACAAATAGCTAATATGTACACAAAAAGAACAACATAATTGGCAACCAAGAAAATGCAATCAAAACTACATTAAGATACCAATTCACATAAACTGGATGCCTATTTTAAAAAAGTGACAGTTGATAACTAGTGTTATCAATAATGTGGACAAATTGGAACTCTAATACATTGCTGATGGGCACATAAAACGATAGTCACTTTTATAAGCCTTCTGGCAATTCCTCAAAAGGGTAAACACAGAAATACCATAAAATCCAGAAATTCCACTCCCGATACATACTCAAGAGAAATGCTTATGTCCACACAAAGATTTATAAATGAATGCTCACAGTAATATTATTTATAATAGCTAAAAAGTTGAAACAAGGCAAATGTCCATCAACTGACAAATGGATAAATAAATGTGGTATGTCCACATAACAGAGCACTATTTGACAATGAAAAGAAATCCTGACATACACTACAACATGAATGCTAAGTGAAAGAAGACAGCTACAAATGTCCACATATCTTTCATTTCTATATCCAGAAGAGGGAAATCTATAGACACAGAAAAGAGACTTGTGGTTTCAGTGGGCTTAGAGGGATGGGAGGATCAGAGATGATGCCTGAGGGGTGCAGAGTTTCTTTTTGGGATGATGAAAACAGTCTAAAATTGATAGTGGGGATAGTTGCAACTCTATGAATATGCTAAAAGCTAATGAATTGCACACATTAAATGGGTGAATTTAAAAATAAATTAAAATGTAAATGCTACAGGAAATTCTTCAAGTTAAAGGAAAATGATAACAAAGGGAAACCTGGAAAAGCACTGACAGAACAAAAACAGAAAGGGAAAATATCTGAATAAATAAAACACTAGTTTTTCACCTTTAATTTTGTTGAAAACTAAAATTACACCATTTCCAAAGTATATGGATGTTGGGACAGGGAGGGGAACCTATGTGGTTACATAATTTCTTTTTCTTACTTAATAGTAAGATAGTAATTTTAAGTAACTTGTGTAAAGTGACTGTGTACATGCATATGCATGCACACAGAGCTAGCCTTCCTATCTGTGGGTTCCGCATCTATGGATTCAACCAACTAGGGATCAAAAATATTTGGAAAAAAATAACTGCATCTGTACTAAATATGTACACACATTTTTCTTGTCGTTATTTTCTAAACAATATATTACAACAACTATTTACAGAGAATTTGTACTGTATTCAGTACTCTAAGCAATTCAGACATGATTTAATGTATACAGAAGAATGTATAGGCTATATACAAATATTATGTCATTATATATAAGAAACCTGAATAGCTAGGTGGGGGGGTTTCTGGAACCAATTACCCAGCAATACTGAAGGATGATTGTGTGTGGTGAGGATAGGGATCATGCATAATATTCCTTAAAGCCACCACTTGAAAAACACTATGAAAAGACACATAACAAAAAGCCAACAAGTAAGCTAAACAGTATTTGAAAAATGTTGAAAGAAGTCAAAAAACAGTGAAGCAAGGAACAAATAACAGAAACGACGAGCAGAAAATAAAATGGCAGAACTAAATCCAACTATATGAATAATCACACTAAAATTAAATTGTTTAAAAACACCAATTAGAAGACAATGGTTATCATTAGAGATTTAAAAACTAAAACAAGGCCCAACAACAGGCTTTTTCATAAATCCCATCTGAAGCATGGATATAGATAGTTTAAGAGTTGAGGATGAACAATGGACGTGGTGGTGCACACACGAAATTTAAGCCACTAGGGAGACTGAGGCAGGAGGATCTCAAATTCAAAATCAGCCTAGGCAACTTAATGAGATCCTGTCTCAAAAAATAAAAAGGGCTGTGGATATTGCTCAGTGCTAGAGTGTCCCTGGGTTCAATCAGTACTTTAATAATAATAATAATAACAATCATAGTAATATTAATAATAATAAATTAATGGAAAATGATACAGCAAAACACCTTGACTCATGGCCTTGCATTTACTATTTCCTGTTCCTACATGGCTCTTGCAACAAAGATTATTTGTTTGTTTATTTATTTTTTAGACATACATGACAGTAGAGTGTATTCTGACATTATACATACATGGGATATATGTATATTGTATATGTATATGTATATTGTTCTAATTAGGATCCCATTCTTGTGGATGTACCTGATGTGGAGTTACACCGGTGGTGTATTCATCTATGAACATAGGAAAGTATATCCAATTCAATCTATTGTCCTTCCTCCCATTCCCCCTCCCTTCTTTCATTCCCCTTTGCCTAATCCACTATTCTTCCCTCCACCCCACTTACTGTATGTTAGCATCTACATATCAGAGAGAACATTCGGCCTTTGGTTTTTTGAAATTGGCTTATTTTGCTTAGCATGAGAATCTCCAGATCCATCCACTTACCAGCAAATGTCATAGAGTCATTCTTCCTTATTGCTGAATAACATTCCATTGTGTATATATACCACACTTATCTATTCATCTGTTCACAAACACCTAGGTTGGTTTCATAGCTTAGCTACTGCCAACTGAGCTGCTATGAACATTGATGTGGCTGCGGGAGCATGCTGACTTTAACTCCTTTAAGTATAAGCCAAGGAGTGGGATAACTGAGTCAAATGGTAGTTACATTCCAAGTTTTCTGAGGAATCTCCATACTGCTTTCCGGAGTGGTTCCACCAATTTGCAGTGCCACCAGCAATGTATGAATGTACCTTTTCCCCGACATCCTTGCCAACATTTATTATTGCTTATATTCTTGAAAATTGCCATTCTGACTGGAGACAAAATCTCAATGTAGTTTTAATTTGCATTTCTCTAATTGCTAGAGAAATTGAACATTTTTTTATATATTTGTTGAACATTCATATTTCTTCTTCTGTGAAGAGTCTATTCAGTTCCTTAGTCCCGTTACTGATTGATATATATATTTTTTGGTGTTAAGTTTTTTGAGTCCTTTATATATCATGGAAATGAATGCTCTGAGATGCAGGTGGCAAAGATTTTCTCCCATTCTTCCTTTGTTTTGTTTTGTTTTGTTTGGTACTGAGGATTGAACCCAAGGGTGCTCAACCACTGAGCCACATCCCCAGCCCTTTTTTATATTTTATATTTTATTTAGAGACAAGGTCTTGCTGAATTGCTAAGGCTGGCTTTGAACTCGTGATCCTACTGTCTCAGCCTTCCTAGCCCCTGGGATTACAGGAGTGCACTACCATGCCCAGCTCCATTTTCACATTCTTGATTGTTTCCTTTGCTGTGAAGAAGTGTTTTGGTTTGATACTATCCTATATATTGATCTTGATTTTATTTCTTACACTTTAAGAGTCTTGTTGAACAAGTCAGTTCCTAAGCCGACATGATAGAAAGTTGGGTCTACATTTTCTTCTAGTAGGTGCAAGGTCTCTGCCTAGATCCTTGATCCACTTTGAGCTGAAAACATACAATTATTTTTCACAGTTCTAGGAGTTGGTAAATCTAAGACCAATGTGCCAGCAGATTCGGTCACCTTCTCTTGTATCTGATGGTGTGGTATCTCTTCCTTTTTTCATAAGGATAGTAATACCATCATGGAGGTTCTACCCTGTTGATCTCATCTAAACCTACTTATCTGCCAAAGACTCCTCCTAATACTAGCACACTTCAACATACAAATTTGGAGTGTGGTGGGAAACAAATATTCGATACTTAATAAAAACTTACACATAACAATATATTTTATGGGAACACACACACACACACACACACACACACACACTCACACACCCCTGAATGTTTCCCCCAAACATCGGAACTTAGGCAAGGATGTGTACTAGCACCATTCCTATGCAATGTCATAATGTCATTCTGGAAATCTTAATAAGTACAGCAAGGCAAGAAAAAGAAATAAAAGGCCTTCAGACTGTAAAGAAATAAATAATATGTTTGCTATAAGATACAGTGTCTATGTAGAAAATCTCAAAAATCTACGAAAATTCTTGAATTGATGAGTTTAATTTAAGATTTCAGAAGACAAGGTCAACATACCAAAAAACCAATAGTATTCCTATGTATTACCAAAAAACAATTAGAAAACAAATATATATATGTGCATACATATTGCACACACACCATTTATAATAACATAGAAAAGTGAAATACTTTGGTATAAATTTAATAAAATATGTTCAGAATCTCTATACTGAAAACTGTAATGACCAATGCAAAGAAAGAAAAAAAATCTAAATTAGTGGGGAGAAATATTGTGTTGATAGATTGGAACACTCAATACAGATGTCGATTTTCTCCAAATTGGATTTTTATATTCAAAATAATGCCAAATAATTCCAACAGAATTCTTTGTAGATATAGATAATGCAACTCTAATTTGTGTGAAAAGTTAAAGAAATTAAAATAGTCAAAGCATTTTTAAAAAGAAGAAAGTTGGAACAATCACTCTACCAAATTTTTAAGAAATACCAAAAAGAGTAACTAAGAGGGTAATATCAGTGAAAGGATAAACACTGTAGAAAGCAGAATGGAGAACCCAGAAATAGACCTACTTAATCAACTGATATTTAACAAAGATGCAAAGTAAATGCAATAAAGTAAAAAAACAGTGTTTTCAACTAAAACAACCAGTGATTCCTCTTCTAAGTTGTTCTTGTTGGGTCTTTTGGTCACCGTGATAAAAGTTAAATAATAAAACTCCTAAAAGACAAATTGGAGAAAAATCTTTATTTCATTGGGTTTGGTAAAGAGTTAAACACCAAAAATAAGATCCATGGAGAAAATAATTGATAAACTAGACTATCAAAATTCAAATACTTTTGCTTTGCAAAGTGAATGATCAAACAAGCCACAGACTGGAAGAAATATCTGCAAAGCACATATTCAAAAAAGATTTCTATTCAGAATGTATTTTTTTAAACTCTGAAAAACAAACTCTAATAAGACATGCCCCCCTCCCCAAAATAAGCAAAAATATTAAATAGACATTTTACCAAAGAAAATGTAAGGACAAGCTGGGCACAGTGGCGCATGCCTGTAATCCCAGCTCAGGCGGCTGAGACAGGAGGATCGTGAGTTCAAAGTCAGCCTTAGTAATTTAGCAAGGCCCTAAGCAATTCAGTGAGATCCTGTCTCTAAATAAAATACAAAACAGGGCTGGGGATGTGGGTCAATGGTCAAGTGCCCCTGAGTTCAATCCCCGGTACCCAAGAAAGAAAATATAAGGACAATAAACATGAAGAAATCAACACCACAGATCATTAGGAAAATGCAATTTAAAACAATGAGATACACTAAACACTTATTAGAATGGCTAAATTCCAAAATATTGACAATATTAATGCTAGAGAAGATGAAAAGCAACAGGAACTCTCATTTATTCCTGGGGGGAATCCAAAATGGTCAAGCAACTTCGTAAGACAGCCAGGCTGTGTCTTACAAAGCTAAACAAAATATGACCACACAATCACAATGAGGCTCCTAGGTATTCACCCAACTGATTTGAAAGCATTTATAAAAAACCTACACACAATTGTTTAACAGCTTTATTCATAAAGGTTTGTAGGTAAAATATGTTTTGCCAGTAATTTAGATATGAGAGAAGAACAGTAGACAAGTAGAACTCAGGTTTTTGGTTTCATCAGTTGATCAAAGAGGATGCCCTTTATTGCGATCAAGACAACTGCAGAAGAAACCAGTCTAGAAAGAAAAAAGTCACAAGTTCCTTTTTTGACATGTTAGGTTTCAATGCCTACTCTATACCTAAAGGAGATCGTTAAACTGATAGTTGGTAATACTGGAGTGGTGAGACGACAAGGGTAGAACTATAAATTTGTAAAGCAACAGTTCCTGTAAATAGTATTTAAAGCCATGTGACCAGATGAGATTAATCAGGGAGCAAGTAAAAACACTACAGAGGGCTCAGGATAGAGCCCTGGGATATTCCAATATTTAGAGATTGGAAGAAAAAAGGAGAAACAAAATCCAAGAATGAAAAGGAGCATTCTGGGCTGGGATTGTAGCTCAGTGGTAGAGCGCTTGCCTCACATGCGTGAGGCACTGAGTTCCATTCTCAGCACCACATAAAAATAAATAAATAAAGACATTCTGTCCAACTACAATTAAAAAAAAATTTGAAAAAAAAAGCATTCTGTGAGATATTTAAAAAACCAAGGGAGTACAGCAATTTGCTGGATGTAGTGGTATATGCCTATAATCCCAGTGACTCAGGAAGCTGAGAGAGGAGGATTTCAAGTTCAAAGCCAGTCTTGGCAACTTAGCAAGACCCTGCCTCAAAATAAAAATAAATAAAAAGAAGGGGATGGAGATATAGCTCAGTGGTAGAGCATCCCTGGATTTAATCTCCAGTACCACCAAAAGAGGGCAGTGGGGGAATAAATTGGAAGTCAAGTAAATGTGTTTCTAAGGAGAAGAATCAACTACATAATGTCGGGTACTTACAGAATTATAGGAACTCAGAACTCACCATTGGATATGGCACAATAAAATGGCAGAAATAAATAAGTGAATTCAATTCACTTCAATCTGGTGCAACTAAGGTTCTGAGATACATCAAATGATTGATTCATTAAAATTTATAGGATTGTCGGGCGTCACATTAATCTCTTTTCAAAATAGAAATTTATCTGCTAATGTTTAAGAAAAGAATTCAGTTACTAGTGTCTGGTCTGATTTTGTCCCATTAAATAGGTACCTTTGGATTAGAAAAAAATAGCTCATGATTTACAATTAAAAGAGCACCCAATAACCCAAGATATGCCCATTCTTTGGGCATAGATCCTAAACTGGACTTAGATCCTAAACTGCCTTGGCTTTTGCAATCTGGTACACTACTCCACACTCTTAATTCCTCTCCTCTGCTTAATTCAACTCCAACTCCACTGGCATCCCTGCCTGGTCTCAATCTGAGGCACAATCTGCTTACCTCCCAGTCAGTCCCTAGTTTACCAAGTTCCCTCCTCTTACACCCAGACTCAAGGATTCTGTGGATGGCTGCTACTCCATTCGGTCCTTCAAAGCTTTCTTTCTTTTCTTTGATCAAATAGCAACCCAGCTTCCCAACCAGCCCATTCAGATCTTGAAGGCAAACCTTAGAACACAGATCTTTTACTGATGTTTATTGATAAAAGGTGAATAGCATGTTGGAATATAACAACAATTTTTAAGAGAACTAAAAGAAAATAACCTCTATTACAGAAGATGTTAATGAGACACATTCACTATTAACAACCCAGAAAAGAACACAGATAGTAGGTTAAATTGAAAAAAATCTAAAAGACTGTGAATACTGTTTCTTGTTTGTAAAGGCAGGAGCATGACAAAGGCAATGGGAATGTTAAGTGGCCCTGTGTGAAAACAGTGACCAAAATTAGTCATAACAAAATGAAGTTCAACTAAGGATTCTTAAATGGATCTAAACAGATTCAGTACCAAGACTAACATTCATGGAAAAAATTTTAAAGTGACACCTATTAAAGAATAGTTAGTGACTAAAACACTTTTTCATAAAATAAACTAGTTTTCTCTCTCCCTCTTTCTTTAAACATAGGCCCTTCAAAAAAAAAAAAAAAATCCTTTATTTAACAGCCCTAACTGGAAATAGCCCCAAAGAAAGAATTGACTATTTGTTTCTCATAATATGCCATGCTTTGCATAAAGAGGGCATTACCTACCCATGACCAATACTGCTTTCCTACACACACAAATACATATGCTGATCTGTACTAAATTGTATATCTCTTTGACAACAGTTATAAAGCAGCTTCAGGCTAGAATGCCATTTGTAGTCACAGAATAATCTAAGGTTCCATGATCCTCAAAATGAAAGTATCCATGTCTTTGGCATTGTGAGCTAATTAACAGAGCCAACTCCTATGAGGAGATATGAAATGCAGTAGAGACTATACTTTGATCTTCTTAAGCAGAGTCTATTCACAAGCTTTTAGGAATCACCAAGCTTCTTGAAACTGTAAGCAAACTTTTGTGTGAGTACATTCCACTGGGGAATATGTTCATAGCATTAATTCAAGAACTGGCATATATTTTTCTCTCAACTGTCAAATACTAAGTATTTTAGGTTCTGTGGGCCACATGGTCTCTGCTGCAAGTACTCAACTCTACCAATTGAAGTGAGTACAAAAGGAGGCACATGATGGTAAACTAAAGGAAAAGGCTGTGTTTCAATAAAACTTTTAATTACAAAAACAAGGTGGAGACTGGATTGGGCCCACAGGCCATAATTTGCCAATCTCTACGTAATCTATCACTTTTAGTCATTTCCTTCCATTAGTGAAGACTCTAAACCCAAGTCCTTCTAAATTCTGAACAGTTTTAATAGCTATTCAAATACATCAAAAAGATAAATTCCTTCGTCTTTGACCTACTTTCAATGACCTATTCTAACATATTTCATCAGCCCTAATTATGCCTAATTCTGCCATTATCACAAATGATTTCTGAAATCATGAACTCTCAATATTTATTGATTTAACAAATATTTATCACCAGATATTCTCTAGGTTCTAGATATTCCATTTATTGGCTCACATAACCACTTATACTCTAGCTCCTTAACTTTTTGTATTTTCAATATCCTAAACTTCAACTATTTTCTCAACTTAATCCTAAGGCTCCTTTTGTTGAACTTCAATAAAATAACTTTTATTCCAGAGCAACCTCCATCACTGATCCAAACACCCTGGATCCTAAACAGGATTCAAGAATACCACATAAATATACAGAATAATCGCCTCTACAAATTTACATTCTGTGGCCCTTAATGTTCCCACAATTATTCTAGTAATTTTTCTCTCACAACCATGAACAGCTTTTCTAAGTCTTCATAATCCTACTGAAGGTCCCATCATACTATCTTCCAACACTAAACTACGAAATGACTACCAGAAAATGGTGATGCTTTCCATTCCCAATGTGAAGCCACTACCTATAAGCAAATGAGCCCATCCTTACCTCTTCCATTAACAATGGAAAAATATCCCTTCTCCCACCCACAGCTAACCTCTGCTCTTATACTTGGTCACAATCCCCACTATCTCTTCAGGGACTTTCATCATGACTTACTATTTCTGATTTTGGAGAACTATGTTAGTTTTCTATTGCTGTGTAACAAATGACTATAAACTAAGGGGCTTAAAACATCCCAAATTTATTATCTAACAGTTGTATAAATCAGAAGTATAATCACAATGGCGCTAGATATTCAGGGTCTCACAGACTGAAATCATAATGCTAGCAGGATAGCATTCCTCTCTGAAGGCTATAAAGATAATCTGCTTCCAAGTTCATTCAGGTTGTTGGCAGAATACAAATTCCTTGTGGTTGAAGGACTGAGAGCCTCATTTTCTTTCTATCAGCTGGGGACTGCTCTCAGCTTCTAGAAGGCTCATGCATTTCTTGTCATATGGATCCCTCCCCATCTTCAGAACTGGCAAAGGAAAAAGCTTTCTCAAGTTGAATTCCACTAGACAAAAGCCATGCCCACAAATGTTTGCAAAAGTCTCTTCTTTACCCACAGGTCATGTTGAAATGGCTAAGGAGCAATGCCTTTAAGCTTCCTAGGAGTCAGTTGGTTTGGTTAAGAAGATCTGTGAGACACACCCCTAATTTCTTGGAAAAGACCATAGTCTGGATGATTACTCTGACTTTTTGGTCTTTCTGGGGTTTTACAGCCACACCATACATACCCATCTGGATAAGCTAAAAGTAAACCCAACTGTCTAGTCTTAATTCTTTTTTTTTTTTTTTGGTACCAGGGATTGAATTCAGGGGAACTCAACCACTGAGCCACATTCCCAGTCCTATTTTGTATTTCATTTAGAGACAAGGACTCACTGAAATGCTTAGCACCTCGCTTTTGGTGAGGTTGGCTTTGAACTCTTGATCCTCCTGCCTTAGCCTCCGGAGCAGCTGGGATTACAGGTGTGTACCACCACACCAGGCTCTTCATTCCCTTTTAATAAGACTTCCCTAAGTTTATCTTTCTTCTCTCATATTTCATAAGCAAAAAGAAGAAAGTGGACAGCACCCTCAACACTGCTTAGAAAAATCCTTGCTATGTATCCAAATGCAGCACTCAAGTTCTCATTCCATCTTCAAAACCAGCAGTATACACTCTCTCACATCAAATTCTTCCCATACTTTTAGAACCTCTTCTGCCGGGAATAAGTGCTCACTTGATTAGGGTAGATCCACCCTTCATTAGGATGGATTAGTGTCACAATACAACCTACTCACAGGAGTGACCACCCCATTATACTCAGTTTACATCCACTGGAAGAAAAGGAGCTCCTGGGAGCCATCTTAAAATTCTCCCTACAATAAAACTTATGGGATTAAAAATTCTGAAACTACTTTCTCTACACTGTAGCACTTAACAAATGAATAAATATGGTTATGATGTTAGAAGCCAAATTTCTCACTGTTAGAGAAGTGAATTACTAAATTGTAAAAAGGCTACAAAGTTGAATCCGAATTGGATCTATCAGTATAAATTTGTGACTTTTTATATTTTTTATTTATCTGTTTACTTATTTATTTGAGTGGCTGATTTATCCCCTCCTCTTTCTTCTGAATCTAGAAGCAATTATACCCTAGCAGCAATGAATATATCCAAGACCCAGATCTTGACTTGTAAATTGAATTCCTTATTAAAAGCAGCCATGGATCATTAAAGAAGTAGGTAATATCAAAGTGGGAAAACTACAAAGTGAGTTTGAGACATTCTGTTGTGTCAGAATATAAGAAGGTACCCCCAAAAAACAACAAGGACACATCAAAAGGACAGAAGTCAGTGTTAAGAAATTTCTATTAAACAAAAAGTTCAGCAACTATTCAGAAAATGGAAAGAAATACTATGTACTGCACCTCATTCCACTTTTTAGGAATATAGCTGTGATTAAAACTTTCAACTAAGCCAGGCACAGTGGTGCATACCTATAATCCTAGTGACTTAGGAAACCAAGGGAGCAGGATCTCAAGTATGAGGTCAGTCTCAGGAACTTAGTGAGATCCTGTCTCAAAATTTGAAAACTAAATAAAAAGGCTGGAGATGTCACTCACTGGTAGAATGACCCTAGGTCATTTTATTTTCCCCCAAAACAAAATCAGAGCCGGGCACGGTGGCGCAAGCCTATAATCCCGGCATTTTGGGAGGCTGAGACAGGAGAATCACGAGTTCAAAGCCAGCCTCAGCAAGGGTGAGGCACTAAGCAACTCAGTGAGACCCTGTCTCTAAAGAAACACAAAATAGGGCTGGGGATGTGGCTCAGCGGTCAAGTGCCCTGAGTTCAATCTCCAGTACCAAAACAAAAAACAAAAAAACAAAACAAAATCAGTTAATAAAGGCAGAAAATAAATATTCAACATCTACTCACTAACCAACCAAAGAATTAAAATGTTAATGCTACTTGTAAAGCTAAAAAAAAAAAAAAAACAGTTAAAACTGCCTAAAGAAAAAAATACATACCTAGAATTCATAGTTACTTTGATTAATAATAAATATTTTACTTCTTAGGAAAAAATATTGCCAATGAAAAGATATGACTAATACATTTCATCCCCAAATAATAAGGGCAGTTTTTTTAAATCACTGGGTATCAAAATTATTACAAATACTACCCAAAAATAAATAAAGCATTTAAAAACAGGTTTTCCTATAGTTTCTTATAAATTTTGTCTTTTCCACAACTAAAGTCAACTCATGGAAAAATCTCCCACTATAAGGCTCCTTGCACTCTGGGGTCCCTGAAATCTGCTTTCTTCACGTCAGTCTTCTTAATTAAGAAACAAACAGCATAGAAGTACTTGATGGTGGAAGCGGTTAGAAACAATCCTAGAGAAAGACATTGAATAAATATCAACCCTAGATGAACTGAAAAACCAAACTTAATAGTATCTTCATATCTGGAAGATAGCTTTAGATTATAACCATAGCTCTGTATGTGCATTTTTGGTAAAGTACTTGTATTTATTGTGCACAAAGTTCATACTTTATTTCACAATATCTAAGCTCTCTAGATGTCCTGAGGTGACAGTATATCATAAAAGTAGAGCTAATTAATTAGTCAACTTGTAAATATATTTTTGTCGTAATTGATACTAAAAATGCATTTTGGAAATAGAATTGTTATATCTCCAGGCAGTGTATATCAGGATTTGTTCAATGAACTGGCAGCAGATGGGCAGAAAGAAATACACAGGGAAAGATGCAAGCAAGTTCTCAAGATTTGCATTTCTATGTGAGCCACTGATGTGTGTGCATCAGCTGGCTGCACTATAGAAATACTTTAATTCACTGGGAATATGCTTCCTTGCTTATATTTGAATAACAGAAATCTGATAATGAATTCTTTTAGAAACATTATACTCGATGTACCCTGCTGTTTCATGTCTCATTTTAAAATGAATATTTTTTTAAAGAAGCTCTGTTGTCTTTTTTTTAAATATTTTTAGTTGTAAATGGACATGATACCCTTACTTTATTTGTTTGTTTATGTGGTGTTGAGGATCAAACCCAGTGCCTCGCACATGCCAGGCAAGTGCTCTAGACCACTGAGCCACAACCCCAGCCCCTAGAATGAGTATTAAGGGAATGCATTATTTTAATTGTAACTCTGCCAATACATCTATCTAGAGGCTTGTTGCCATTTCTATCTTCAATGAAATTTTTCTCCCCAAGAAAGGCAGGATTACAATATTTTCTAACAAATTGAGTTGGTACATGTATTCTTGGTTATCAAAAACATTCATGTAGCTTTGGGATTTTGAATTGGCAAATATTCATGATGTGTGGGAAAGCAAAATACACATTACAATCTCACATCCAACTAAGCTGCTCGTGACTGGATGACTTTGTTCTTTACTTGTTTTTATGTTTCCTGCAAGGTACATATAAACTTTTAACCCTGGGGGGGGGGGGGGGATGACAAAAGAAGAACCAAAGCTTAATAATGAGATTATAAGATTATTACCATTAAGTATTCATTTACTAGTGACCTACTAAAATATCTTCAATTTTAACTTAATTAAAAAGTTGATTAGTTATGGAGTTGTGATTTATAGGAATTTGCTGGCTTAATTGTCACAGATTTATGAGTTCTAGGCCAAACAGTCCCATATGAATTTCAAGCAACGTATGTGCCAAACAGTTGGAAGTAATAGGGGAAAATACTTCCTGATTGGAAACAATGTACAAAAACTCAGGTTTAGGGTAAATGACTTTTAGATGACACTATAACTATAGTTTTTAAATAATGCTTTTGAATGGTTCAAAGGTTGATTATAAGTTGATTCCTGTTTTTTTTTTTTGTCCCACTTCCCTATCCACTCAAACCTGAAGAAGTTATGTGCCATTTTCCTAGAAAAAATAACCAATATATTCCATAAACTCCAGACCATTGGTCTTTATATTTTAAAGCACTAGCAAAATCTTATTTTCAAAGAATAACTTATGCAGAACTCCAAAACGTAAGACAGACAAAACCGGAACATTTTGGCTGAAGTAGAAGGCCCCTGCACCTCATTCCCATGTGCTCCTCTATAGCCCCTGAGGCATTTGCACATAATTTCTAAGACTGCAAAACATGCAAAAACATGACTCCAAGCAATCAGTGACAAAGATTCTACTGTGAGCCAAAACATTTTTCAGGTGTATAATAAAAAGACATAGAAACTGAAATTTTAATGGTGACTGTATTTAAGTGGAATTATGAATAATTTCTCTTATTTTCTATTTTTTACATTTTCTATATTCAACAGAAATTACTGTTAGATATCCATTAAACTTTATTTGTAAAAGGTACAAATATAATTGCTCTCCCTGTAATGCACTGTTACAGTATCTAACAGAAAAAAAGCAGTTCTGTACTCCTATAAGTACTCTTAAAATATAAACATATCTATATATGCATAAACATAAATGATGTAAAGAATTTTAGAGAAACAAGTCCTAAGAATATAAAAATTTAACAATATAATTACAAAAGCCTGTTTTCATTTTAATTATAAAATATCTTATCAAGATAGATCAAATACATAAAATCTTTAACATCCTATGCATTGGATTTTCCAGTTAAACTTCAAATTACTAATATTTCTTAGAATCAGAAAAGAGGTTTAAAAGTTTGTTTTTAAAGTACAATATGAAATCATCTATTGTCAAATAATATTATTTGCATTACTAAAACCCATCACTCAAGCCAACAACTATTATTAAGATATCTGTAATATTTCCTAGATAAGTAGTCAATTAATTACATTTGCTGTTGTAAAATATAGAAAGAAAAATAAACCATGAGTTTGAAATTAAAATACAGATAATATTGGCAGCATGGGTAAGTTACAATATATACATTACACTGTATAGTAGTGATTTATATGTTGGTAAATAACTTAATATTTTTGTTTTCCTGTACTTACAACTAGATTTTTGCTACCCGTGACCTACTTGCCTAAACATTTTATTAAATGGGCTCTTTTGCATAAGTCTGAGAAGGCAGAAAGAGTCAGATACAGGAGCAATCAACTTCTTTTCTTCTTAAAACTTTCTTAAGTAAAATTTAAATCCACAAAGTCTTAGCCTTTTTATAACATAAAAAGCCAAGGTAGCTAAAATAATTAAGAATTTAGAGACTGGTAAAAAAATCTGCTTCCTCATACTTTCTTAGAAGGATTGTCTGCCATAACTACAAATTTTAAGGACACTTGACTTAATATATATTGTTGACTCATTAATATTGAATTCACAGTCAAAGGTACTAGTTTATGCCTAAATGAACCTTATCTAACACATGTATTTTCTCTGTAAGGAACATCACAGGCTTCTTGTACTTGGAAACACAAGACAGCACTACAGCACTTCAGCACTATGTTTGATAACAAAATTAACAATAATAAGCAAGAAAATAAAAGCATGACATGAAGGAGACTATAAAAAGAATACTTGATTACAGTATGAGCGTTGAAACAAAATGAGTGTCATCTTGCTCAAACTCAAATTTTGTGCCATTCTGTGAAAGCATGTATCCATAAGTGACCATGAAAGTGCTATGAGCATTGATTCAGAGGTAAAAGAACCAAGTAGGCAAGTTCACAAATATGGAATCCATAGCTGGGCACATCTACAAACCCAGCAACTCAGAAAGTTGAGGCAGGAGGATCACAAGTTTGAGGCCAGCCTGGGCAACTCAGCAAGACCTGGTCTCAAAAATAAAAAATGAAAAGGGCTGGAGATGTGTCTCAGCGGTAAAGCATCCCTGAATTCAATTGTGTGTGTGTGTGTGTGTGTGTGTGTGTGTGCGCGAGACAATCCAATCTCGTAGAAGATCTTGATTTAGGCACAAGCCATGAAAATTAGTGTACTGAAAGAAAGTAATACACAGGCAGGAAGGAAAAGGAGTAAAAATAAGAATGAAAATGAAAGTTCAGAATTCTGCATCAACCATACCCACTGTTGTAGACTATTACTATTCCCAATCTATTACCACTTCCAGCATCCACACCCTTTTCCACATGACACAATTCCTCTCACTCCATTCTTGGGCATATTTCTCCACTCTCTTGAAATTAGCCATGGCCAGGGGATTTTCTTCAGGTGGTAGAATGTTAGAGGATACAATATAAGCAAAGGCTTGAAATGTACTTCCAGAATTGGGGGTTTCCTTGTGTTTGTGCGATCACTGTGAGACCTATCACTACTCTGTAGTAGTCCAAGGAAGAACAGAGATGCATGGAACAGACCTAGACTTCATCTGCAGCATGAAGCCCAACCCAGTCAATCCAAAGACACATTAGCAAGAATAAATAACTGTTGTTTCACACCATAAGTTATATAGCATTAATTGCAGCTATAGTAGACTGATTAATTTTAAGATATCACTATCTTATTTAAAATCTTTATTTAAAGAGGCTAATGAGACTCTCTTTCTTCTTGTCCTAAAACCTAGATCATAAGAGCTGGACAGACTATGTTTCCAATATTGGCTGCATTAGTATCTCCATCCCACATGATCTTTTGCAGTCTGACCTTGTCATTCATCCATCAAATAGCAAAATCTCCCTTTCCTTCCTCCAAATTTGGGCTGGTTCTATGAAACCTGACGCCAGACATTAAGAAATGAAATGTGTGTGTGTGAGACAATCCAATCCCATAGAAGAGAGAAAACCTGAAGCCAGACATTAAGAAATCTATAGTTTCCATGTTCACTCTTCATAGAAACCAGCCATCAAATACTTCAAACCTCATTATGAGAGGGCATGAACTAGAAAAGTGAAAACAGAAGGTGACAGCAAGAGTAAGGTTGAGACCAAGAGTAAAAGAGACAGTATATGACTGCACAAGAGGGGTGTCCTTGGGGGTAGTAAAGAGGCAAAGAGAGAGATGACATGGGACAGTGTTCCAACTGTAAGCCATGTGAGTGAGTCAATCTTGAACCCTGTAGCCATCCTAGTCATCCAGCCAATACTACAGGAAGAAGAACCTTCCAATCAATCCATACAATAGCGAGAAATAATACATCATTGTTTTAAGACACAAACTTTTAGGATGAATTTTACAGGTTGACTCAAGTTTTTCAATATAAATGTGTGCTGAATTAAATTCATCAAAATATTCTGTTAAATCCTTACCTTTGTGTTGGCCATGTCCACAATATACTGGTCTCCCTTTATACATTCCATTACTTCAAAACCATCTCTATCAATCACCTTGGCCTGTGAGCTTCCAGACACAACAAGAATCATGTCTCCCGTGTTACTGTACTGTAATGACTTGATCTGGTGACTATGCAAAACAAAAACAAAAAAATAGTCTAGTGAGACACTGAGCATAATATTTACACTTTTACTACACTAAGCACTGTCAGAAGAAAAAGGTTAGGGGCTGGGGTTGTGGCGCAGTGGTAGCGTGCTCGCCTAGCATGCGTGAGGCACTGGGTTCGATCCTCAGCACCATGTACAAATAAAATAAAGATATTCTGTCTGCCTACAACTAAACAATAAACATTTAAAAAAAAAAAAAGAAAAGAAAAAGGTTATATAACTGTACAAATTGATAATTCTACAAATTAGAAAAAACAACCTCAAATAGGCCCTCAACACCCACTGGATATTCTGTTTGCTCCCTCTTCCCACTCTCCACAGCAATCTATTACAACCTCTGGACTTACCTTGCATGTTCAATCCAACCAACTATCCTCTATCAGCTGTTGAATCATCTGGCTCTTTTCCAGAAGAAATAAAAAACTACCTCGACTTCCTCCCATTAATGTTATATACTTATCTGCCCCTGAACTCCTCTCTTCCTCCTCTTCAATTACAATGATAAAAATTAAACTCTTCCAGCCCAAGGAAAATTATACCAACTATATCCTGGATCCCATACTTCCCAGTCTCCATGCTGGAGAACTATTTAGCCATTCCATATACAGTTAAACATGCATCTATCCTATGACCCACTAGGTCTATTTCTAGGTATATTCATAAACCACAAAAAAGGCTTATACAAGAAAAAAATGCTCAGAGCAGTTTTTATAGCCAAAATCTGAAAACAATACTCCAATTTGTATATTTTATATATTGCATATGTAATTTATACATATGGCATATTCATGCAATGAAAATACATGCTATAACATAGATAAATCTAATATTTAATTGAATAAAATAAAAACATATAAAATACATAATTCCAATATATAAAGTCAAATAAAGGAAAATACTATAGCAATAAAAGTCAAAAAGTGCCAAGCATGGTGGCACACATCTTTAATCCCAGCTATTTAGGGGACTGAGGTAGGATCACAAATTGTATTTCAGCAGGGGCAACTTAGCAACATTCTATCTCAAAAAAAAAATTAAAAGGTCTAGGGATATAGCTCAGAGGTAGAGTGCTCACCTAGCATGCATGAGGTCCTAGATTCAATTCCCAAAACCAGAGAAAAAATTCCCTTTATGAGGAAAAAGGACATGAATTGGAAAGGGGATCAAGAGAATTTTCTGGAGTGATGGATATTTTCTTTCTTTTGAGTGGTACAAATATCAAAACTTATCAAGTCAAGCCTTCAAGAATGACAAAATATTGCATGGAAAACATTTTTATTTAAAATTTTGAATGTCCATTGGCAAATTTTTTAAAATATCCTGACAAATCAGGAAGAAAAGGGAATATTATTAATCTGATAAAATGGCATTTAAAAAATGTAACAAAAATCTTCCTCAGAGTTGACATGTCAAAAGCTTGCCTTCCAACACCACCAACAACAAAAGAAAAACATCTATTTTCACTATTTCTATTCAACATATAATAGGGGTCCTTACCAGTGCAATATGACAAGAAAAAGACTCCTTGATTTATGACAGAGGTGATGAGAAAAACTCTTTTCAGCTAAATGATGTTAGGTTAGTTAAATAATTAGATAATTGAAATAAACAAATATTAGTCCCTATTTTATACCAAACATAAAAATCAATTTCAAATACAGTATATGCCTTGACTATTACTTTTAAAGGTAATATAATTAAACTTCTAGAAGAACAAATCAATGGCATTGGATTAAGGAAAGATTTTCTTAAGGCACAAAAAATAACTCTAATTAGAAAAGGATTACAAAATTTAACTTCATCAAAATTAATGACTTACATTTCTGAAAAGACAGTGAAATAAGAAGTTACTGGTTGAGAGTGAAGATGTGCCTAATAGTCAACCAAAAAAAGTCCTCAGATTCACTATGAAAACTTAAACAAAAAACTCATAAATTGATATGAAACAATAGAAAAACTCGTAACTCAAAAAAAACTCAAAATAAGTCAAAAACTTTAAAAACTTGTAAAAAGGCTCATACAATGGTAAGAAACAATAGAAAAAATAGTCCAAATATTTAAACACTTGATAAAGAATACCCAAATATCTTGTCATATTTTAAAAATTTGCCTAATCCAATTTTTCATCAGGAAAATTCAAAATAAGACTAGAATGAGGGCAGAAGATACAGTTCAGTTGAAAGAGTGTTTGCCTCACATGCACAGGCCCTGGGTTCAATCCCTAGCACCACCAAAAAAAGAAAAGAAAAAAAAAAAGCTAGAATGAGATACCACTATGTACCGACCCAAATGACTAAAATTTAGAAAGTTGACAACACAATGTGTTAGCAAGACTGTAGGTTAACTTTTGTTGATTATGAGCTGGAGAGTTAACTAGTAGAACCACTTTCAAAATCTGTTAGAAAGAACCTACTAAAGCAGAATACATGTACAACCTATGACCTAGCACTTCCCTGTAAGTATATACCAGCAGAAATGCAAATGTATGTTCCAAAAGACATATTGGAGAGTACTCACAACAAAACTAGTCATAGTGGCACTAAACTGGAAACAATTTGAATGTCCATCAGCAGAAAATAGGTAAGTGATGTATATTTACAGAGTGAAACACAGTGTAGCAATTAAAATAAAACAAATTTCCGCCATATACAACATGGATAAATATTACAAATACAATCAAGTAAAAGAAGTCAGACAAGAACACGGGCTGCCTTTCTCCACTTTAAGTAACAAATACAGAATAAAGTAATCTATAGCTTTGTTAATGAGCAGGGCAGAAGTATTATCTGCGAAATAGTGTCTGCTGCTGATATAAACTATGTCTTTGACCTGGGTAGCAATTACAGGGATATGTTCATTTTATGATTAGTCATCAAGCTATAACATTAGATCAAATATTTTCTATTTTTATTTTTTGTTTTATTTAGGCTTACATGTTAACAGTACAATTTGATTCATTGTACATAGATAGAGGATAACATATCAATTCTCTAGTTGTAAGTTGTATAGAATCACAACATTTTCTAAATGTCGTGTTTTAACCTAAAAAATATAAAAATGAAAGACATCTGAGGCAATTTTACCTTAAGGCCTTCAATTCACCAGAAAGGATATCCAATGAGGATACTACCACATTTTACAGTATAATTTAATACTTAAGACTAGAAAGTTCTCAAGATAAACTAAGAAAGCAGAGTACACGGAACACTTTTTGTGGTTTAAAATTTTTTGATGCTCAAATATGCATAATTGTTTTTAAGAAATATGTGATAAATTCTACCCATTACTAAATTAATCTGAGATTTTATACTACAAAAGGTAAACTCTTATTCATTAAAGAATAATTTAACAAGAAACATTCAAGAAGAATGTTCATTACCAAACAGGAAACATAAACATTACCAAATATTCATAAGCAAAAAAAAAACAGAAATACAAGTCTATTAGGGTTGGGGTTGTGGCTCTGTCAGGGAACAAACAGTAGAGAAAAAGTTAGTTTACCTTAGAGACCACTTATTTACTCAGGGGTTAAAGATCAAATGATGTCATCAGGAATAAGGAATAAGCAGAAGAGGTGTTCGCCCGGCCTCACAAAGAACTCTTCTTCATTCAACAGTTTTAGTAATAAAACAACTGCTCTGATGACCCAAAGAGCAACTCCAGCAACTACCCTTGAGTAGGTATTGCTCCCAACTCTGCTTTGCCATTATACATCTCAAACATTCTGCCTCTGCTTCCACTGCTTCTGTTACTTCCAGTTAACTTCCCTATTCCTCCCACTGCTCGTTTAAGCTTTCTGGTGACTCATGGTTTTAATTCCAGAGTTACACTTTCTCTGTTTTTCTTCTTTGTACATATTTGCTTTCCTCATACTGCTGTCTGCTTCCTTACCAATTATTACACAAAGTCCCAAAGAAAGAGAACACCAAAGACACAGTGAATCATTAGGCTGTATACAACCATTATGCTTTTTCAAAAGCCCACAGCCAGCCTATTAATAGGATACTTTAGGGATATTAACTTATTACTATCCCAGCCCTAAAGATAACATAAATTGATCTGATGTTTAGACTTGGGTCCTATACCCAAGATATCTCAATAAGCATATGAAAATATTCAAAAATGCCCAAAATCAGAAATCTAAAACACTTTGTTCCAGGAATTTCAGATAAAGAATATTCAACCTGTAGTCAGTCAGTCTATGAAGTAGGAGTATGTATAATTTGAAGTAAAATATGTGTGGGGAGTAAGGCAAAATTTACCCTCAGAGGCCAAAAAAAAAAAAAAAAAGCTATCACATTGTATATTCGTGAAAGTAGCACATTTAATTTTCTGCAAGAACTGTTCCTTTGTATTCACAATCTGGCTGTTTGGGGCAAGAGGCCTAGCTTTCAGCCTATCTCAGTTTTTGATATGCCTTAATAATTTCTAGCTTTTGATTTAAAGTAAGATACTTGCAACTTTTCCTTTCACTTGAACATTTAGGCCACTAGAGTTTTGGCCTAATTTCAATATTGCAATGCCTCAGGGAAGGCTCAGCAAAACAGCCAGCTGCTGGAGCAATAAGAACACTTTTATCCACCAAGTTCATTGTCTTATATATACAGTCATATTCTTGGAGCCCTCAAACAAACACAATAGTAATATCAAAGACCACTGATCATAAATCATTACAATAAGAATAAAAATGGAAATGTTTGAAGCATTTCGAGAATTACTAAAATGTGCCATACATGAAGTGAGCACAGGCTGTTGAAAAAATGGTGACAATAGACTTCCTCAACACAGGGTCACCACAAACCTTCAATATGTAAAAAAACACAGTATCTGTTGGCGTAATAAGCAAAGCACAATAAAGTAAAACCATAAAGTACCCAGCTTGCAGGTATTTTGCTATGGCAATAGGGAACAAATACAACAACTAAGAAACTTAATTTTTAAGTTTATATAAATTTACATAGCCACGTGGCCAATGCCTGGTATACTGACTATACTTACTGGTCACGTATTCATATATGAACATAGGAAAGTTATGTCAGATTAATTCCACTGTCTTTCCTATTCCCATCCCCCATAACTTTCCTATGTTCTTATATGAATACATGACCAGTGTAACTCCACCTCATGTACAATTACAAGAATGGCATCCTAATTAAAGTAAGTTATACTCCATGTATGTATAATATATCAAAATACACTCTACTCTGGGGCTGGGACTGTGGCTCAGTGGTAGAGCGCTTGCCTTGCCTGCGTGAGGCACTGGGTTCGATTCTCAGCACCACATATAAATAAATAAAATAAAGATCCATTGATATTTAAAAAAAAAAAAAAATACACTCTACTGGCTGGGTGCGGTGGCACATACATGTAATCCCAGTGGCTCCAGAGGCTAAGGCAGGAAGATTGTGAGTTCAAAGCCAGCCTCAGCAATAGTGAGGTACTAAGCAACTCAGTGAGATCCTGTCTCTGCAAAATAGGGACGGGGATGTGGCTCAGTGATTGAGCACACCTGAGTTCAATTCCCCATAGCCAAAAAAAACTCTATTGTCATGTATATCTAAAAAGAACAACTTTTTAAAAAATCCTTACTACCTCACAATATAGATGAAAAGTGAAATATTAAGTAAAGTAAAATGTTCTCAAAAACAAAAGAGAGCCTAATGAAATCCATAAAAATTCATTTGGGCAATGCCAGTGTTCTTGTTATTTCTTCTCTCTCTCTCTCTCTCTCTCTCTCTCTCTCTCTCTCTCTCATATTCCTCTCCCACCCTCTATAGTGAAAGGGCCAAATGACCATGGATTGAAAACTGATGATGTGAGCCAACATAAGCCTTTCTTCATTGTAAGTTGATTTGCCTGTCACAGCAACAGAATGCTAACAGACACTTAACACAAAAAGACAAAAAATTCTGGTGGAGAATCAACAGAATAATCAATCAAGCCCAAATAGAAAATTTTCCCATCAAAAATAAAAAGGAACATATTTTAAAGCTGTCTTCATAACTTTCTTTGTAAATGTTGGCTTTAGCAAAAATTAAAAATCAGGTGTCAGGTACAGTGGCACATGCCTATAATCCCAGAGGCTCAGAAGCTGAGGAAAGAGAACTGCAAATTCAAAGCCAACCTCAGCAACTTAGCGAAGCCCTAAGCAACTCAGTGAGACCTTTTCTGTAGATAAAATGTAAAAAAGGGTTGGAGATATGGCTCAGTGATTAAGTGCCACTGGGTTCGATACTCCCCCCAAAAAAATTAAAAATCAATTAAGTTCCTTTGTTTATACTAATAATAGACCAATCTTGAAATAAAGTAAGAATGATTTTAATGAAATTTCAGGCTAATTTAGCCTGAAATTTAGCCATTTATTTTCTAAGTTCTTAACTCCTAAACTGAGGAATCAATGGATTTAAAAAAAAAAAACAAAACTATTAACTCATGATAATTTCTTCTTCTAGAAACAGAACAGAGAAAACTAAAATCCATGTCTGTCTGATCAGACCTCAATAAAATTATTCTTCCTGGCTGGTTCCAAAATTCAAATCAAATACTAATCAATGAAACTATTTTTCTGTACAGTCACCACTAACTAGAAACTGCTGCTCCAAATTTAAAGACCATTTCTCTTAAAATATTGAAAATATAGCTAGTAGCTTTTGAAATATTTATTCTTCAAAAAGCCATTCTTGAGACTAGGGTTGTGGCTCAATGGTAGAATGCTTGCCTAGCATTCTGAGGCACTGGTTTCAATCCTCAGCACCCCATAAAAATAAATAAATAAAAGTATGTGTCCATCTACAACTAAAAAAATAATTTTTTTTAAAAGCCATTCTTGGGGCTGGGATGATGCTCAGTGGTTGGAGCACTTGCCTCGCAAGTGTGAGGCACTGGGTTCGATCCTCAGCACCACATAAAAATAAATAAAGATACTGTGTCCATACACAACTTTAAAAAAAAATTTAAAAAATTTAAAAAGCCATTCTTAAGGGCTGGGACTGGGGCCCAGTGGTAGAGTGCTTGCCTAGCATGTGTGAGGCACTGGGTTTGATTCTTAGCATGGCATATAAATAAAGTCCATTGACAACTAATAAGCAGGAAAAAAAAAGCCATTCTTAAGGTAGTGACTCAGAGTACTGGTTTCAATGGCAAAGACAATGCAAAGAAAGATGGGAGTGGGCTCCAAGATTACAATGTACAACAGTACAAGGCATTTCACTATGAAGACTAAGATCAGCATGTTAAGGCACAAAAGGATCTGAACCTCCAAACCAGAAGCCCAGGAGAAAGGAACCTAGAAAAGCAAAGGTGGAGCTACTCCCCAGGATCTCCAAAAAAGAAAAAGCGCCTCTGACCTCATGGCATCCTTTCTAAAATACTGGGAAAGAATAAAGTCCTTAGCAAAATTCTAACCAAGAACACAAATTTAATAACTTCTTAGGAGGTAACTTATTGGCCTTACATTTAAATTTGTCCATAAGATATAAAATTGTATGTTTGACCAAATTTGCCAGTTGTCCATCTATTGTCTCTCAGCTCCAAATCCACTCATCAGTACCTACTCTGCAAAAATAGATTTTGGGCCCTTTAAATATTTTTACTTTGCCAGTTGGCATTGATGATAATTTTATCAGTAGAAGGTGCTAGAAAGACACTGTAAGAGGAAGGCAGTTTCCTTCCAGAGTCTAGTGTGCTCCTCTTGGCAGGCTTCTGGATTGCACATGGCTTTTCCAGTGCTCAGCTCCAGCAGTGTGTGCAGTTTTCTCCACCATCAGGCTTCTGAAGTGCGCAGTAGTCAGCAGGGTCTAGCAGCTTCCCAGCACCTCACTCAGGCAGTGCTACAGCAGACCCTGGTGAGACAGACTGCTGGCAAATTCTGCCATCACAGCACCACAGCCATTTCCTTTCATTCTGTAAGCCACAGTCTTGTCCTCTCAGAAAAGATCTGGATCTCAATCCCAGAGGCTCTTCCTTGAATGCCATACATAAAATCTCTACCCCAGGGGTAGGGGATGCTTCTTTTATCTGGTATACCCACATTCTACAGAGTTCTCTTTACTTTTTACCAGCTAATCCCTCATTACTCTGAACCTCTGTTATAGTAATTCCTTATATTAAACTTTTCCTATTACCCGTGATTTACCCTAATCTTTATCTTAATCAGACCCTGACTGACATATCAAATATCAGTCAATCAAGGAACTGAGAAAATGAGAACTTATTGGAGTCTATTTGGTTTTTCACATATCAAAAAACACAGATCTGTGATCATTACAAAGTTCAGACTGCTCAAACAGGTCTTTAAAGTAAGAATGGAACAAATTGTTTAGTTCACAGGGCATATCTTTGTGAATGGTACTTCTATTTGGGAAAGTATTCATTTCTTCACCAATAAGAGATTGAATGCTATAAGTGATCACTGTTTTTTCTAGTGGTTAATTTTTATTTTTAAAGGCAAATGAAAATCTGAAAAACAGGAAAATTTAAGAAGAGGGAACAGAAACAGTCAGTGGTTCCATTTCTAAATTGCTAATTGCTCTACCAAATTGTTCCATTCACGTTTGAAGGGAAACCTAAAATCTAAGCAATCCCACACTAATATTCACTTTGCTTCTTAACCATTTAGAAAAACTTTTAATGGTTTCTCTTTCTCTCACTGTTCTTCATGTGCTCACTAGTCCAGTTTTCCAAAATTAAAATGAAATGGAAATGTTCAGCATCAAGCTCACCATTCCTGCACCACTTTGCTCTCAACTATGCTAGCCACAGAGTTAAAAGGACAGGATTAAGAGTCATTAGACACAGTACTAAGGAGAATTAAAGGGCTTGTTCGAGGGGTATAACATCTGCTCCTCAAATTCCTGCCTAAACAACTAAGATTTGGATCAAAGAGAAGAGAGGGAAAGCCAATCTGACAATAAACTGGAGTCATGAGGAAGTGAATGTTCTCTCAGAGAATAACTCTGACACCAGAGGAAGGCTTAGTGACATTGCACAATTCTTTTCTGTGAAGTTATTCATGGGGAAAGGGGTGTATATGAGAGTAAGTGGAGGGGAGTGGGAAGGTGAAGATTGAGGATCCTTTTAAGTAGTTTTTGCTTGGCTAGCAAAACAAGCTGAGACATGCAAGACAGATAAACACAGCTGTCTGGGGCTGTCACTTGGGGCTCAGGAGCCAAGGTGTCCTGTTGTAGTGAAAAGTGCACCGGAATGTGAGTCAGAAGTCCAGGGATCCAAATCCTCTCTCTGCTAACTATCTGTGTGATAATGAGCAAGTCCTTCAACCTCACTAGACTCGGTCTCCTTTTTTATGGAAAATCAGTAGATGAGACTAAATGGCAGCACTACACAAGGGTGTTCCCGAGTCGTAGAGTTCATGCTTGGTTGTATAACTTTGCTGAGTACTGGTTTCCTCCACTGAAAAAAACAGGAGTAATTTATAGAACTGGGATAAGGATTAAAATATATATTTAAAAAGGCATCTAATACAGTTTTTAAAACAAGTAGTTTCTATTGTTACTTCCAATAAGGGCAAGAAGCCTAAATGATTCAATATAGACATCATTTCATGCAAATTTTTTTTTTTTTTGGTATTGGAGATTAAACTCAGGGGCACTCCACCACTGAGCCACATCCCCAGCCCTATTTTGTGTTTTTAGAGACAGGGTCTCACTGAGTTGCTTAGCACCTTGCCGTTGCAGAGGCTGGGTTTGAACTCGTGATTCTCCTGTCTCAGCCTCCCTAAGTGCTGGGATTACAAGCTTGTGCCACCACGTCTGGCTTATCATGCAAATATTTTTAATCTGCAATTAACTGAATTCATGGATAAAGAACTTGCAGAAATTGGAAAGTTAACTGTATTTGATCAAACAGTCTGTTTCTTTCAAGTAGAGTATATGTGTGTGCAGGTGGGTAGGTAGGTGTGTACACACACATACACACTCAGCACTGGGGAGTGGAGGGAGAGAGAGAAGGAGAGAGGGAGAGAGAGGGAAGGAGACAGAGATAAGCTTGTGCTAAGAACAAGCCAAGAAAGCAAGAGACATGGGGTAGAACATCAGGTTCTTATTTAAGAATATCAGAAAATACTAATTTATTCCAGTGTGAAATAAATCTTCAATATTTTAGATTTTAAATTTGAAAATAGATTTCCAATGCAAAATTAATTAACAATATATCACCTATTGGCTTAATTGACTAAAGATCAGTAAGCTAGGAGCAACCTTAAAAAATCATGTTAAGGTGGGCATGGTGGCGCATGCCTGTAATCCCAGCACTTTGGGAGGCTAAGACAGGAGAATCACAAGTTCAAAGCCAGCCCCAACAATGGCGAGGCACTAAGCAACTCAGTGAGACCCTGTCTCTAAATAAAACACAAAATAGGGATAGGGATGTGGCTCAGGACTATACACAATTTTCCTAAAAGTCCACAGTATTTCTATTGAAATGCACATCTTGCTTATAAATGCGATGAAAATTTCTCAATAGCTCCATTACTTTACATGGTTTCAGTCACCCTTAGCAAAAATAAACTAAGGCCCAAAGACAAGGGACCTAAGTAACTAAATAATAGATTTTCAAGTCTCCTGAGGATTAGAGAAATATCAAAAACAGTCAACTGGGCTGGGTTTGTGGCTCAGTGGTAGAGCGCTTGCCTAGCATGTGTAAGGCACTGGGTTCAATTCTCAGCACCACATAAAAAAATAAATAAAGATATCACATTCATCAATAACTAAAAATAGTTATTGATATTAATAGTTTTTTTAAATTGAATTTTTTAATTAAATTTTTTATTTTTTATTTTTTTTTTTTTATGAACACAATACCTTTATTTATTTTATGTGGTGCTGAGGATCGAACCCAGTGCCTCACGCATGCGAGGCAAGCGCTCAACTGCTGAGCCACAACCCCAGCCCCTTTTTTATTATTGATATTAATAGTTTTTTAAAAGTCAACTAATGAAATGTCTAATAACAATTAAGTCTTTTTCCTTATCATTTCAATAGTTTCCTTTATGATAATATTGATATTTGGGATAACCCCCAAGTCTCAATTCTAGCAGCAGAACAATAGGGGCCTCAGCCTTTAACAGTGAATAGTAAGTGCCAATGGAGCAAAAAGGAGGAGGACCCTACTTCAGAGAGTCTCTCTGAAAAACAGCCATTTAGGTAAAGGCCTAATCATGAGAAGGAGCTAACCATGGTTTTGAGAGGAGCAGGAGGTAGAAGATAGAAAGGAAGAGCACTGTAAGCAAAAAAACTATGTGCTCTGTGAAAACGCTAGAGTCATTTTTCTAGAGCTTACAACAATAAGGGAGAAGAAATGGAGAGTCAGATCAGAAAGGATTTTATAAAACATGACAAGGCATTTGGATTTTATTCAAAATGCATCAAGAAGACATTAAGTGAATTAGGCATGAATAGTAGGGAAAACCCACAGAGACTGCAGCAGTATTCTAGGTGAGATATAAGCAAGGAAGACTTGAGGAGCATCCTGAAGGAGAGGTTTTGAAGAGACTAGAGAGGTGGGAAGAGTGTACCTACATGGAGTACAGGTCTGGATAGAGAGTGTGGCTAAGTACTAGAGGAGGAGGAGAGTGGGAACACTGAACTGACTATAATGAAGCCCTCATGTCATGAAGTAACAAATAATATAGTCAGATAAAAAGATGAAAACGTTCATAAAGGTCCTTCAAAGATCAGGAAAATAATATAAACCTAAAAAAAATAATATAAACCTAAGACTTTAGAAATTAAAAACTTATAATGTCACCCAAGATATTTTGTCAATATAAGATTGATGGTGCAAAAAGAATATGAGTAAGAGGTCCTTGAGAACTTAAAAAGAGGAAATATAATAGAAGATTTCTATGGAAAAATAGCTGTGTATGCAAAATATCAGACTTCGCAATTCCAAATGTAGAAAACAAAAAACCTAGAAAAATGTTTTTTCAAATGGGTAAAATAAAATAACTACTAAAGGTAGAAACTATCCTCAAATTTCCATGAGAAAAGACCAGACTGATTAGAAAAACACCTCAACACTTCCCAGAAAAGGTCCAATGTGAAAATATCCCAGAAACCATGAATTCTTAGGGAAGCACATCCTCAAAGCAGCAAGGCCGCCCTTATGAAAACAGTTATCCCAACAAATATTAGGCAGGTGGCAGCTGAGAAGTATGTTCACAGAGGATATGAGAGTCGATAAAACAAAAATGTACCAACTAGTCAGGAACCTAACAGAACAGCTTCCATGAAAAGCAAGTATATTGAGAAGAGACTTCCCTATGCAGATTACTCCCAGACCCAGACCACTTAAAACTTTTCCAGATCACAGGCCCATTTCCCTGACAAAGAAGTAGGAAGTAAGGAGATGTAATAAGAATCTATTCAGCCTCTTTCTCACCAAGCAAGGAGAATAAATAAGTAAAATAATAAAGGATTGTGAAGAAGATTCTAGTGTAGAAATCAGCAAACTTTCTGTGCAGAGACAGATAATCAATATTTTAAGCTTTGCAGACCATCTATGATCTCTGTCATATATTCACTGTTGTTTTATTGGTTTTTATTTTTTACAACCCTTGAAAATTGTCAAAACCATTCTTAGCCAGGCATGGTGGTGCATGCCTGTAATCCCAGTAACTCAGGAGGCCAAGCAGGAGGACTGCAAGTTCAAAACCAGCCTCAGCAACTTAGCAAGGCCCTAAGTAACTTAACGAGGCTCTGTCTCTAAATAAAACATAAAAAGGGATGGGGGATGTGGCTCAGTGGTTATGTGCCCCTGGGTTCAATACCCACTACCAAAGGAAAAAAAAATCCTTTTTAGTTCAAGGGCCATACAAAAGTTGGCCATGGACAAGAGCTAGCCATCTGGCTATAGTTTGCTAGTCAGTGTTCTAGAACATAAAGACAATATAATTATGAAGCTTTTTAAAAGGAAAAAAGATATTTCTGTGTTTATTTTGTGCTAAAAATAAAATTGCAGAAAACATACATGTGGCTATTATATACAATGCTACAATAGATAAACTTGTTTCTTGGTCATTTCCACATATGAGAGTATATCTCTCAGAAAAGTTTCTAAATGTGGGTTACTGGGCCAAAGAGTATCAAGTGTTCATAACTGAAAGAAAATGACAGATTGCCCCTATAAGATGGAGCCAATTCACACTCGCACTAGCAATAGGATGCCTAAAAATCCTTGTGCTATGATTTTATTATTACCACTAAAACTTGAAATTTAAATCCACATTGTGAGCTATTAAGAGGTGGGACATTTAGGGGTGATTAGAACTTTCATGAATGGATTGATCCATTCATGGAACAATGGATTAATGAGTTATCCTCAGATGGATCTGTTATAAAAGTCCATTTGGCTCTGTCTCAAATATGCACCCTTCTCCCCATGCAATGCCCTATACCACCTTGGGACTCCGAAAAGTCCCTACCAGCCCCATCCACATAGTACATTTCTATACTCGGGACATAATGTCTCAAATTTCCCCCAATAATCAAAAAACATAAATAAGTTATATATTACAAAAATAGGATTTTTCTGAAAACTGCTTTTCTTCCCACTTAACAAATATTTGTGGAAATCTATCTAAAAGTTTTTTCAAGAGAACATGGTTTATATTACTTAAACAGGAAACAGACAAGGACAGAAAATATTAAAAGTATACTAATATTGTTCTTCAAAAAACACAATTATTAAGAAAATGGAAAGCAAGTCACAGACTGAAATACTTGTGATACATATATCTTATAAAGAACTTTAACAACCAACCCAAGAAAAGAAACTCAAATTTTAAAATGGGCAAAAGCATAGGGTTGGGGCTATAGCTCAGTGGTAAAGTACCCCACTCAGCATGTACAAGACCCTGGGTTCAATCCCAAGTACCACTTTTTTTAAAAATGGGGTCAAATAATTCAAATAGACACTTTGTCAGAGAACATATTATGTAAATACGTAAGGACATAAAAAAGTGTTCATCATCACTAATCACAGAAATTCAAATTAAAACTCAAAGACATTATATATTCAAAAGAATGACTAATGTTTAAAATATTGATAACCCCAGTGTAGGGAAGGGTGTACAGTAAGTATGACTCTGATATATTGCTGCTAAGAAAGCAAAATGGTATAGCACTGTGGAAAACATAGGCAGTTTCCTATTATCACACCAGTCACTTCTTTACTCAAAGAAATGAAACATCTATCCACAAAAAAAGACTGTAAAGAAATATTTATAGAGCCTTTAGTCATAATTTCTAAAAACTGGAAGTAAACCAAATGTCTGTCAGTATGTAAGCAGATAAACTGTGTATAGTCATACAAAGGAATTTTACACAGCACTAAAAGGGAACAGAACTACTGATGCAGGCAACAACAAAATCAGATCCATGGTTTCCTGGGACTCAGGAGAAAGGATTAACTGCAAAGTACCTAGAGGAGACTTTTGAGGATAATAGAAGTTCTCTATATCTTGGTTGTGATGATTGTAATATGACTGAATGCATTCATCAAAACTCATAGAATTATACACTTAAAAAGAATGGATCTTACTGTACATAAATTGTGCCTTAATAAATGTGACTCTTTAAAAGTTCATTATGGGGTAGGGGTTGTAGCTCAGTGGTAGAGCACTTGCCTAGCACAAGTGAGGCACTGGGTTCGATCCTCAGAACCAAATAAAAATATAAATAAATAAAAATAAAGGCATTGTGTCCACCTACAACTCAAAAAATTTTAAGTAAAAATAAATTTTTTTTAAAAAAAGTTCATTATGAGCCGGGCGCGGTGGCACAAGCCTGTAATCTCAACACTTACGGAGGCTGAGACAGGAGAATTGCGAGTTCAAAGCCAGCCTCAGCAAGGTTGAGGCGCTAAGCAACTCAGTGAGACCCTACCTCTACATAAAATACAAAATAGGTCTGGGGATGTGGCTCAGTGGTCGAGTGCCCCTGAGTTCAATCTCCAGTACCAAAAAAAAGTTCATTATGAGCTGGGGATATAGCTCATTAGTAGAATATGTGCTCAGCATGTACAAAGCCCTGGGTTCAATACCAAGCACCAAAACAAACAAATATATTTATTTTTGTACAGAAATATTTATAGAGTCTTTAGTCATAAATTACATATATTACATAAATTACACACACAATATATAAATAAAAGTTTATTAAAAGTAATAAGGAACTTAATTAAAAGAGTAGGAAATAAAGTAGATTGGCTTAAGAAATATTCACAAATTGGCCAGGTACAGTGGCACATGTCTGTAATTCAGCAGCTCAGGAGGCTGAGGCAAGAGGATCACAAGTTCAAAGCCAGCCTCAGTAACAGCGAGGTGCTTAAAAACTCAGTGAGACCCTGTCTCTAAATAAAATACAAAATAGAGATAGGTATGTGGCTCAGTGGTTGAGTGCCCCTGAATTCAATCCCCAGTATGAAAAAAAAAAAAAAAAAGAAATATTCACAAATTATAGCCAAAAGAAAAGACAAAGAGAATAGAATCAGAAAGAAGGGAAATGGAGAACAGATAACAGAGAGCCAAAACTAGATAGTCCAAACATCTAAAAAAATAATAATAATCAGGAAAAAACACAGTCTAAATCAGTCTGATTTGTCAGAGATGCAACCCAA